>JAACNH010001448.1:0-75802 GCA_019447015.1 Hymenochirus boettgeri | reverse complement strand
GCAGTGTAACAGTCTCACCTTCAGCAGTTTCCTCTCTCTCTCCATGCTGAATCCCCAGCAGCTCCTTTCTGTTAATAGCCCCGCCCCCAGCAGGCAGGGCTGGAAATCTCCAACTGCAGGGTCCTAAAGCCTAAACTATTAGTATTTCCTCAACAAATTCAGCATGAAAGGAATAGGATAAGGTTCCTGTCCTCCCCATGTTACAGATCAACTTCCCATTTCAGAGGAGGGGGCGGAGCATTCCCCAGATCCAACCAATGTCACCAGTACAGAGCCTGAACTTGTCATCTGTAACACTGTATCTAGTACAGAGCCTGAACTTGTCATCTGTAATACTGTATCTAGTACAGAGCCTGAACTTGTCATCTGTAACATTGTATCTAGTACAGAGCCCGAACTTGTCATCTGTAACACTGTATCTAGTACAGAGCCCGAACTTGTCATCTGTAACACCGTATCTAGTACAGAGCCCGAACTTGTCATCTGTAACACTGTATCTAGTAAAGGTACAAGGACACAGACTGAGTTATACAGGGAACTCTGGGTACAACTCGTGTTTTATAAGGGATAATGTATCCCCTACTGTAAATTATAAGGATATTGGAAGTCACTGAGGAGTTCTGTGTCTATATAAAGGTACAAGGACACAGACTGAGTTATACAGGGAACTCTGGGTACCACTCATGTATTATAAGGGATAATGTATCCCCTACTGTAAATTATAAGGATATTAGAAGTCACTGAGGAGTTCTGTGTCTATATAAAGGTACAAGGACACAGACTGAGTTATACAGGGAACTCTGGGTACCACTCATGTATTATAATGATTATGTATCCCCTACTGTAAATTATAAGGATATTAGAAGTCACTGAGGAGTTCTGTGTCCATATAAAGGTACAAGGACACGACGAGTTATGCAGGGAAAACTCTTCTGGGTACCACTCATGTACTATAAGGATAATGTATCCCCTACTGTAAAATGATAAGGATAATTAGAAGTCAATGAGGGGTTTCTGTGTCCGATATTAAAGTACAAGGACACAGACTGAGTGATACAGTGAACTCGGGTACCTACTCAGTATTTAAGGGATAATGTATCCCCTACTGAAATCTATAAGGATATTAGAAGTCACTGGGGATGTTTCTGGTGTCCATATAAAGGTACAAGGACACAGGATGAGTATGCAGGGAACTCTGGGTACACTCTGGTACTATAAGGGATAATGTATCCCCTACTGTAAATTAATAAGGATATTAGAAGTCATGAGGAGTTCTGGTCCATATAAGGTACATGACACAGAATGAGTTATACAGGGAAACTCTGGTACCACTCAGTATTATAAGGGATAAGGTATCCCCTACTGTAAAATAAAAAGGATATTAGAAGTCACTGAGGAGTTCTGTGTCTATATAAGGGACAAGGACACAGACGAGTTATACAGGGAACTCGGGGACCACTTCATGTCTTATAAGGGATAATGTACCCCTAATGTAAATAAAAGGGATATTAGAAGTCACTGAGAGTCTGTGTCTATAGAAAAAGGTACAAGGACACAGACTGAGTTATACAGGAACTAGGGTACCACTCATGTATTATAAGGATATGTATCCCCTACTGTAAATTATGGATATTAGAAGTCACTGACGAGTTCTGTGTCCTATATAAAGGTACAAGGACACAGGGACTGAGTAATACAGGGCAACTTGGGTACCACTCATGTATTATAAGGGATTAATGATATCACATACTGAAATTATAAGGATATGAGAAGTCAATGAGGAGTTGCTGTGTCTATATAAAAGGTACAAGGACACAGAATGAGTTTACAGGGAATTCTGGGTACCACTCATGTATTATAAGGGATAATGTATCCCCTTACTGTAATTAATGATTTAGAAGTCACTGAGGAGTTTCTGTGTCCATATAAAGCGTAAAAGGACACGACCTGAGTTATACAGGGAACCTCTGGGTACCACTCATGTATTATAAGGGAAATGTAGCCCCTACTGTAAAATTATAAGGAGATTAGAAGTCACTGAGGGGAGTTCTGTTGTCTATATAAAGGTACAAGACAAGACTGAGTGATACAGGGAACTCTTGGGTAGCCACTCATGTATTATAAGGGGATAATGTATCCCCTACTGTAAATTAAATTAAAAGGATATTAGAAGTCACGAGGAGTTCTGTGTCTAAATAAAGGTACAAGGACACAGACTGAGTTTTATACAGGGCACTCTGTGGTACCACTCATGTTTATAAGGGATAATGTATCCCCTACTGTAAATTATAAGGATTTAGAAGTCACTGAGGGAGTTCTGTGTCTATAAAAGGTACAAGGACACAGACTGAGTTATCAGAACTCGGGTACCACTATGTTTATAAGCGGATAATGTATCCTACTGTTAAATTATAAGGATATAGAAGTCCACTGAGGAGTTCTGTGTCTTATAAAGGTACAAGGAAACAGGGACTGGTTATACAGGGAACTCTGGGTACCATTCATGTATTATAAGGGTAATGGATCCCCTAATGCTAAATTGAGAAGGAATTAGAAGCACTGAGGAGTTCTGGGTCTAGATAAGGTACAAGACACTGACTGAGTTATACAGGGAACTCTGGGTCCACTCAGTATTATAAGGGAAAGTATCCCTACTGTAAATTATAGGATATAGAAGTCACTGAGAGTTATGTGTCTATATAAGTCAAGGACACGGACTGAGTGATACATGGAACTCTGGGACCACTCATGTACTATAAGGGAGATGTATCCCTACTTTAAATTATAAGGATATTAGAAGTCACTGAGGAGGGAGTTCTGTGTTCTATAATAAAGGTACAAGGACACAGACGAGTTTACAGGGAACTCTGGGTACCACTCATGTATTATAGGATAGGTATCCCCTACGTAAATTATAAAGGATATTAGAAGTCACTGGGAGTTTCGGTGTTCCTATAAAGGTACAAGGAAACAAGAAGGAGTTATACAGGGAAAACTCTGGGGTACCACTATGTATTTAAGGATAAGTATCCCACTGTAAATTATAGGATATTAGAAGTCACTGAGGCGTTCTGTGTCATATAAAAGGTACCAAGGAACAGACTGAGTTATACAGGGAACTCTGGGTACCACTCATTGTATTATAAGGGATAATGATCCCCTACTGTAAATTTATAAGGGATATTAGAAGTCACTGAGGGGAGTTCTGTGTCTATATAAAGGTACAAGGACAACAGACTGAGTTATAAGGGAAAAACTATGGGTACCACTCATGTATATAAGGGATAATGATCCCCTACTGTAACATTATAAGGATATAGAAGTCATGAGTGAGTTCTGTTCTTATAAAAAGGTTACAAGGGACACAGACTGAGCTTATTACAGGGACTCGGGTTACCCACTCATGTATTATAAGGGATAAGGTTCCCCTACTGAAATTATAAGGATATTAGAAGTCACTGAGGAGTCTGTGTCTATATAAAAGGGTACAAGGACACAGAATGAGGTTATGCCAGGGAAACTCTGGGTACCACTCATGTATTATAGGGATAATGGGTCCCCTACTGTAAATTATAAGGATATTAGAAGTCCACATGAGGAGTTCTGTGTCTAATAAAGGTACAAGGGACACAGAAGGAGTTAACAGGAACTCTGGGTACCACTCATGTATTATAAGGGATAATGTATCCCTACTGTAAAATTATAGGATATTAGAAGTCACTGAGGAGGTTCTGTGTCGATATAAAGGTACTAACAAGGGACACAGACGAGTTATACAGGGAAATCTGGGTACCACTCATGTTATTATAAGGGATAATGTATTCCCCTTACTGTAAATATAAGGGATAGTAGAAGTCACTGAGGAGTTCTGTGTCTATAAAAGGTACAGGACACAGACTGAGTTATACAGGAACTCTGGGGTACCACTTCATGTGTATTATAAGTCTAATGTATCCCTTACTGTAAATTATAGGATATTAGAAGTCACTGGAGGAGTCGGTGTCTATAATAAAGGTACAAGGACACAGGACGAGTATCAGGGAAACTCTGGCGTACACCATGTATTATAAGGGATAAGTATCCCCTACTGCTAAATTATAAGAAAATTAGAAAGTCCCTGAGGAGTTTCTGTGTCTATATAAAGGTACAAGGACCAGACGGAGTATACAAGGGAACTCTGGGTACCCCCACTCATGTGTATTAGAAGGAAAGGTATCCCCTTACGAGTAAATTATAAGGGGATATTAGGAAGTCACTGAGGAGTTTCTGGGTCTAGATAAAGGTACATAAGGACAAGACTGAGTTATACAGGGAAACTCTGGGGGTTTACCACTCATGTATTATAAGGGTAATGTATCCCCTACTGTAAATTCTAAGGATTATTAGAAGTCATGAGGAGTTCTGTGTCTATATAAAGGTTTAAAACAAGGACACAGACTGAGTTATACAGGGAAACTCTGGGTGGTACCATCATGTATTATAAGGGATAATGTTCCCCTACTGTAAATTATAAGGATGTTATTAGAAGTCATGAGGAGTTCTGTGGCTATATAAAGGACAAGGACACGGACTGAGTTAGACAGGGAACTCTGGGTACCCACTCATGATATTATAAGGGATAATGCTAGCCCCTACTGTACAATTATAAGGAATTAGAAGTCCACTGGGGAGTTCGGTGTCTATTATCAAGGTACAAGGACACAGACTGAGTTTAGTACCAGGGAACTCTGGGTACCACTATGTATTAAATGGATAAGTATCCCCTACTGTAAATTAAAGGATTATTAGAAGTCACTGAGGAGTTCTGTGTCCGTATAAATGGTACAAGGACACAGATTCTCGAGTTATACAGGGAACTCTGGGTTTACCACTCATGTATTATAATGGATAATGTATCCCCTATGTAAATTTAAGTATATTCGAAGTCACTGAGGAGTCTGTATGTCTATATAAAGGTACAAGGACACAGGGACTGAAGTTATACAGGGAAACTCTGGGTACCACTCATGTTATTATAAGGGAGAATGTATCCCTACTGTAAATTATATGGATATTAAAGTCACTGAGGAAATTCTGTGTCTATATAAAAGGATACAAGGCACAACGACTGAGTTTTATACAGGGAACTCGGGGTACACTCATGTTATTATAAGGGATAATGTATCCCTACTGTAAATTATATGGATATTAGAAGTCACTGAGGAATTGCTGTCTATATAAAGGTACAAGGACACAGGACTGAGTTATACAGGGAAACTCTGGGTTACCACTCATGTATTATAAGTATAATGTATCCCTTACTGTAAATTATAAGGATATTAGAAGTCACTGAGGAGTTATGTCTATATAAAAGGACTTTTACAAAGGAAACTGAACTCCAAGGTGACTTCTAATATCCATATAGGTTAAACTATTGTCTCTACCTCTCTTTCCCATCCTGATGCAAATTACATACATTTTAATACCATATGCCATCCCATGTATCTGGGTGCGCTGGTATTATTACAGGGGGTATAGGGTGAGGGGAATTGGGTATCTGGGTGTGCTGGTATTATTACAGGGGTGGTTTACAGGGTGAGGGGAATGGGTACTGGGTGCGTATTATTTAAGGGGGTACAGGGTTGAGGGAGAATGGTATCTGGGTTGTGCTGGTATATTACGGGGGTAAGTGGTGAGGGGAATGGGTATATGGGTGTGCTGGATTATTACAGGGGGGTTTACAGGGTGAGTGAGATGGGTATCTGGGTTGCTGGTATTATTACAGGGGGTACAGGGTTGAGGAGAATTGGGTAATCTGGGTGGTGATGATATTATTAAAGGGGGTATAGTGTGAGGGGACTTGGGTATTCTGGGTGTGCTGGTATTATTACAGGGGTTACCAGGGTTGAGGAGAATTGGGTATCTGGGTGCTGGTATTATTACAGGGGGTACAGGGTGAGGGGAATTGGGTATCTGGGTGTGCTGGTATTATTACAGGGCGGTTAAGGCGTGAGGAGAATTGGGATCTGGGTGCGCTGGGATTATTACAGGGGGGTACAGGGTGCGAAGACTGGGTATTGGTGCTGGATAACAGGGGGTACAGGGTGAGAAGACCTGGGTATCTGGGTGTGCTGGTATTATTACAGGGGTTTACAGGGTGAGGGAATTGGGTATCTGGGTGTGTGGTATTATTACAGGGGTACAGGGTGAGGGGAATTGGGTATCTGGGTGTGCTGGTATTATTACAGGGGTTACAGGGTGGAGAAGAAATGGGTATCTGGGTGCTGGTATTATTACAGGGGTTACAGGGTGAGGGGAATTGGTATCTGGGGTGCTGGTATGATTACAGGGGGTACAGGGTGAGGGGCATGGTATCTGGGTGTGCTGGTATTATTACAGGGGGTACAGGGTGAGAAGAACTGGGTATCTGGGTGCTGGTATTATTACAGGGGTACATGGGTGAGGGGAAATTGGGTATCTGGGTGTGCTGGTAGTATTACGTGGGTTACAGGGTGAGGGAATTGGGATCGGGGATTGTGCTGGTATTAACAGGGGGTACAGGGGGAGAAGAAACTGGGGTATCTGGTTGTGGTATTATTACAGGGGTACAGGGTGAGAGAAACTGGTATCTGGGTGCGCTGTATTATTACAGGGGTACAGGGGGGATGAATTGGGTATCTGGGTGATGGTATTATACAGGGGGTGGGTTACAGGGTGAGGGGGGAATTGGGTATCTGGTGTGCTGGTATGATTACAGGGGGTTACAGGGTGAGGAGAATTGGGTATCGGGGGGTGTGCTGGTAATTATTACAGGCGTTACCGGGTGTGAGAGCACTGGGTATCTGGGGCTGGATATTACAGGGGTACAGGGTGAGAAAAGAAGAAAAAGAAACTGGGTATCTGGGTGTGCTGGTATTATTACAGGGGTTACAGGTGTGATGTGAGGGGAATTGGGTAGCTGGGTGTGATGGGTATTATTACAGGGGTACAGGGGGAGGGGAATTGGGGTATCTGGGGTGTGGCTGGTATTATACAGGGGGTACAGGGTGAGAAGAACTGGGTATCTGGGTATTGCTGGTTTTATTCAGGGGGTGGTACAGGGTGAGAAAGAACGGGGATATGGGTGCGCTGGTATTATTACAGGGGTTACAGGGTGAGGAGAATTGGGTATCTAGGTGCGCTGGTATTATTACAGGGGGTATAGGGTGAGGGGAATTGGGTATCTGGGTGTGCTGGGTATTATTAAGGGGGTAAAGGGTGAGAAAGAACTGGGTTTATCTGGGGGTGCTGGTATTATTACAGGGGGTGCAGGGTGGTGCCAGGGTGAGGAGAATTGGGTATCTGGGTGTGCTGGTATTATTACAGGGGGTATAGGGTGAGGGGAATCAGGTATCTGGGTGCTGGTATTATTACAGGGGGTATAGGGTGAGGAGAACTGGGTATCTGGTGCGCTAGGTATTATACAGGGGCTACAGGGTAAGGAGAAGGAAGAGAATTGGGTATTAGGTTGCGCTTGGTATTATTACAGGGGTTTTTACAGGGTGAGGGAAAGGGTATGGGTGTGCTGGGATTATTACATGGGGTTACAGCTGGTGAGGAGAATTGGTGTATGGGTGCGCTGGGTGGTGTTAATTTACATGGGGTAACAGGGGGGGTGAGGAGAATCGGGATCGGGTGTGGCTGTAATATTACAGGGGGTACAGGGTGAGGAATCGGGTACTGGGGTGCTGGTATTATTACAGGGGGTACAGGTGGTGAGGAGAAAGAATGAATTGGGGATCTGGTGGGCTGGTATTATACGGGGGTACGGGTGAGGAGAATTGGGGATCTGGGGTGCTGGTATATTACAGGGGGTTACAGGGTGAGGGGAATAGGGTGGATCTGGGTGTGCTGGTTATACAGGGGGTATACAGGGTGAGGGGACTCGGGTATCTGGTGTGGCTCGGTATTATTACAGGGGGGTAACAGGGTGAGGGGGGAATCGGGTATTGGGCTGTGCTGTATCTATACAGGGGTTACAGGGTGAGGAGAATTGGGTATCTGGGTTGGGCTGGTATTATTACAGGGGGTACAGGGTGAGAAGAATTGGGTTTATGTGGGTGTGCTGGTATTATTACAGGGGGGACAGGGTGAGGGGAATTGGGTATCTGGGTGTGCTGGTCTTCTTACAGGGGGGAACAGGGGAGGGGAATCGGGTATCTGGGGTGTGCGTTGGTATTATACCAGGGGTACAGGGTGAGGGGAATCGGGTATTGGGGTGGGTGTGCTGGTATTATACACGCGGGGGGTACAGGGTGAGGGGAATGGGGTAATCGGGGTGTGCTGGGATTATTACATTGGGGACAGGGTGAGGGGAATGGGGGTATCGGGGTGTGCTGGTTTATTACAGGGGTACAGGGTGAGGGGAATTGCGTTATTCTGGTGTGCTGGTATTATACAGGGGGTTATAGGGTAGGGGAATTGGGATCTGGGTGTGCTGGTATATTACAGGGGGTTACAGCGGTGTGAGGGGAAATTGGAATTGGGTTATCTGGTGGCTGGTATTATTACGGGGGTGACGGGTGAGGGGATGGGGTATCTGGGTGTGCTGGGTATATTACATGGGGTACAGGTGAGGGAATTGGGTATCGGGTGTGCTGGTATTATTACATGGGGTACAGGGTGAGGGGATTGTTATCGTTGTGCTTGTGCTGGTTTTATTACATGGGGTAAGGGTGAGGGGAATGAGTATATGGGGGGCTGGTATTATTACAGGGGTACAGGGTGCGGGGAATTGGGTATCTGGGTGTGCTGGTATCATTTGAGGGGGTGCTGAGGGGAATCGGGTATCTGGGTGTGCTGGTATTATTACAGGGGGTACAGGGTGAGGGGAATTGGGTATCTGGGTGTGCTGGTATCATTTGAGGGGGTGCGGGGTGAGGAGAATTGGGTATCTGGGTGCGCTGGTATTATTACAGGGGTACAGGGTGAGGGGAATCAGGTATCTGGGTGTGCTGGTATTGTTACAGGGGGTGCGGGGTGAGGAGAATTGGGTATCTGGGTGTGCTGGTATTATCACAGGATACTTCTGTTTAGAGGTAAACATATGCTGGGTGTTACCCCAGGTGCCGTAGCCAATGGTCAATTTATTCAAAGAAAAAGCTCAGAGTACACACCAGTCATGAAGATAAGAAGTGGATTCATTTAACCATGTGACGTATCCGGAGTCCGTGTGACCCCTTCATCAGACATTACAAATTCATTCAAAGTGCAAAGTACGGCTTTAAACAGTGTAAAAAAACAATAGTAGTGGGACCTTTAGTGGTAAAACATCATAACTGACATTGTTACTCTAGTGTATAATACATAACATACAGTATTAGCAACATATAAACTGTTATAACATTAATGTGCCTCATTTATAAAGTGATACAATGAATGTGATTATATAAGTGCTAGTGCCAATGTAGTGAACTAAAACTCAGTTTTATCGCTTAACTCAGATAATAAAAGTTCTTTTTTAATATACAAGTATCCAATATTACATATCACTGGAAATATTGTGTATAATGTATTACAAATGTCCTAAATTTATTGACATGTTCCAGATTTATTGGTCCTCCCCTAAGTATCTGGAACCTTTTCTTGAACGGTCCTGCAGTTTTCCCTACATAGACCTTGGACATTTGGGCAAAAACACGCAATATTCCTTGTTGCAGGTATAGTAGCACATGATCTGGTAGGTTTTGCCACTGAATGGGTGTGTAAAACTGGAGTCCTGTTATTAAGTGGCATGTCCACCCCCAAAACTAAAATTTAACCAACTACTGACCCCACAAGTGGGAGAAAAAATCCATACCATACATCCCTGCTACGTATGGTTCTCTTGCAGAGCTTGTCCAAAGTCCAGGAAACTGAAGAGTAGAGATGGCTGAACTTCAGAAAATCCCTTCTGCTCGCAAATTTGTGTATTTTTGACAAAATCGAAAATCCACGATGGAAACCATTAAAGTCAATGGAGAAAAAAATCCCTGAAATTTCTGCCTTAAATAATGGTTTACATAGCAATGGTAACTTACTGTAAATGGCTTAAAGGGCATCTATAACGAAAAATAGTTTATTTTAAATTGACCATAACTGGAAACTATAATTCTTCCCATCCACCACTGTATCATTTTTTGTTGATCTGCCCCCTATTTATTTAGATATCCAATCTAAAACTTCTTATATTTCAGCTGTCAATCAAGTTCCTTGCTCTCCAAAACTATTCTTCTGTGAGTAGTTTTGCTGTAGCTGGAATGGTGACAGAGTTTTGACAGTTGGAATGCTGTGTGCTGTGTGCAGGCTTGACAGTTGGTTTGTGGGGAAAATGTCAGGTCGGATGGAAGTGGGAGTGGTTAAGAGGGAGGGGGGATACTGCTTCTAAACAAAATGTGTGCTGGATTGAAGGCATGCAGCAACACGCAAATCAGAGTAAGTGCTACTTACATGTATTCAATTATAGATTAAGATGAGAACATGTATCAACGCCCAAAATCTTCTAAAAATACAGTCCGGTACCAGAAATGTCACGTACTTCCATGTGTTTAGCGTTTGTCGTAAATATGAGATTTTTGGAAAATACGAATCGGAATCTCCCTTTCTGCCTGCTAAATGCAGTCTGCTGTTCCACCTGAGAGGCCATCAATCACAAATGCGTCTGCCGGCTCTGAAGACAGCAGTGGGATCGAAGGGCAGTAAGTATGATTCAGATTCTTTATTTAATGATCTAAGATGACGGTTGCGGGTGGGCAGGGGTGGCCTACTATATATTAAAAGGACTTTAAGCAAGGGAAAAGGGCAGCCAGAAGGTGGAAGGGAGGGGGGGGCCATACTGCTTATAATGATTCCCCCTCCATGTCTGCTGTTATAGTGGGACTGTCAGTGTAGGGGCTGCCATACGTCATAGTGTAGATGGGAAAGCAGTCGCCATTTCAGCCCTTTATTAGGGCTGGGCCACACTGCTGCGTTTTTTTTTGCGTTTGCGCTTGCGATTTTCCAAAATTATTGAAAACGCGGCAATGCAAAAAAACGCGCGTTTTTCGGTGCGTTTTGCGTTCCGCATTTTTAATCGCAATCGCATGCGTTTTCCTATACTTATTGAAGAAATCGCAAACGCAACGGAAATCGCACATGAAATCGCATGCTATTGCGTTTGCGTTTCAGTGTGGCCTAGCCCTTATATCAGAATATTATTATTCACCGTCAGTAAAGAGTCCAGTAAGGAAATTAGTAGAAGGATTGGACACTACAGTAAATATACATTAAAATAGAATGGTGCCATGGATCACAAACCAGAAGGATCGGTTAGTTAGAGAGGGTTTTGGAGAAGTATGCTTGTGAAGGTTCTCATTCATCCGGGTCACGGTATACAGTATCTGTAATATTCATCCAACCAGGTCATGGTATATCTGTAATATTCATCCATCCAGGTCACGGTATATCTGTAATATTCATCCATCCAGGTCACGGTATATCTGTAATATTCATCCATCCAGGTCACGGTATATCTGTAATATTCATCCATCCAGGTCACGGTATATCTGTAATATTCATCCATCCAGGTCACGGTATATCTGTAATATTCATCCATCCAGGTCACGGTATATCTGTAATATTCATTCATCCAGGTCACGGTATATCTGTAATATTCATCCATCCAGGTCACGTTATATCTGTAATATTCACCACCTACATATAACGTCTGTGTTTATTATTATTGGGTTAGGTGAACCGTCAGACTGGGAATCTGAGTCCCTGACATTACCCATCATCCCCTGTACTACATCTCCAGCCTGGACTACTGGGTAAGGGATTTACCTTCCTCCCTGTACTGTCTGTGGGACTGAGGGACCAAGTGATTAATGCGTGTTCCCTGGTGTCAGACACACGGTGTCGGATTTAATGCTTGTTCCTTGGTGTCAGACACACGGTGTCGGATTTAATGCTTGTTCCCTGGTGTCAGACACACGTTGTCGGATTTAATGCGTTTTCCTTGGTGTCAGGCACACGGTGTCGGATTTAATGCGTGTTCCCTGGTGTCAGACACACGGTGTCAGATTTAATGCGTGTTCCCTGGTGTCAGACACACGGTGTCGGATTAATGCGTGTTCCCTGGTGTCAGACACACGGTGTCGGATTTAATGCATGTTCCCTGGTGTCAGACACACGGTGTCGGATTTAATCCGTGTTCCCTGGTGTCAGGCACACGCTGTCGGATTTAATGCGTGTTCCCTGGTGTCAGACACACGGTGTCGGATTTAATGCGTTTTCTTTGGTGTCAGGCACACGGTGTCGGATTTAATGCGTGTTCCTTGGTGTCGGGCACACGGTGTCGGATTTAATGCGTGTTCCCTGGAGTCAGACAGACGGTGTTGGATTTAATGCTTGTTCCCTGGTGTCAGACACACGGTGTCGGATTTAATGCGTGTTCCCTGGTGTCGGGCACAAGGGTGTCGGATTTAATGCTGTTCTCCCTGAGGTGTCAGACACCAGGTGTTGAGATTTATGCTGGTTCCCTGGTGTCAGGCATACTGTGTCGGAATTTACTTGTGTTCCCTGGTGTCAATCCCTCCGGTGCGGATTTAAATGCGTGTTCCCTGGTGTGTCGGGCACAGGTCGTCGATTTATGTGTGTTCCCTGGTGTCAGAGCCACGGTGCGGATTTAATATGCTTGTTCTGTTCGGCTATCGAACGTGTTCTGGTGCTTCAGAGCACCGGTGTCGGATTTAATTTTGTTTGCCCTGGTGTCAGCACCTGGTTGTCGATTTATATTTGTTCCCTGGTGTCGCGGCCACCGTGTCTGATTTATTGGTTCCCTGTGTCCAGGCACACAAACGTTGATTCATTGTCGGTTGACCGTGAGTTTGTTCCTGGTGTACCCGTGTGGATTAACTCCTGGTGTCAGGCACAGGTGTCGGATTAATGCGTGTTTCCCTGGTTTCCCAGGCACACGGTGTCGGATTTAATGCGTTTTTGTCTGCAGGCACCGTGTCCGTTTGAGCGTCGTCAGCACACGTGGTCGGATTTAAATATGCGTGTTCCCTGGTGTCAGACACATGGTTCGGATTTATATTTTCCCGGGTGTCAGGCACCAGTGTCGGTTAAGTGCGTGTTTCCCTTGTGTCAGGCACACGGTGTCGATTTAATGCGTGTTCCCGGTGTCAAGCACATGGTGTCGGATTATATATTTGATTCCTGGTGTCAGGCACACGTGTCGCGATTTATATGTCCGTTAGGCTATGTCGGTAGCGTTCCCTGGTTGTCAGGCACACCGTTGTCCGTTTAATGTTGTGTTGTCCCTGGTGTCAGATCAACGGTGTCGGATTTAAATTTTGTTCCCTGGTGTCAGGACACACGTGCGGATTTAATGCGTTGTTCCCTGGTTCGGACACACGATACATCGATCTTATCCTGTCCCTGTTCAACCACTCCCACATCCCATCTCCTTCCTTACACTGTAATATACCCACATCCCCATCACTATCCTTACACTGTAGATGATACCCACAACCCACCACTCACCTTTCACTCCATCTATCCTTACACACTGTAATCTACCCACATCCCCTCTCTAGCCTTACACTGTAATATCCCCATCCCCATCACTATCCTAAAACACTGTAATATCCACCCAATCCCCCCCATCTCGATCCTGTCACTGTAATATAACCCACATGCCCACATCACTATCCTTCACATGTTAATAATACCCACCATCCCCATCTCTATCCGTACAACTGTACATAACCCACATCCCCCGATCTCTATCCTTACCTGTGTAATATACCCACCATCCCAATCTTATCCTACATGTAATATACCACATCCCCCATCTCTATCCTTACTATGTAATATCCCACACCCCACCACTCATCCTTATCATTGTATAGTACCCCTCCCCTCTCTAATCCTTACATTGTAAATGACCCACCTCCCCATCCCTATCCTACATTGTAATACAAACACAACAAACACATCCCCATCCCTATCCTTAACATTGTAAGATACCCACATCCCCCATCCCTATCCTTACATGTAATCACCACCCCCATCGATCCTACGAGAACCACTCCCTCCCTATCCTTAACTGGAATATGAACCCCATCCCCATCTCTCATCCTTACACTGATATACCCACCCATCTCACCTCGCTTAATTACCCCCAGCCTTACTACCCTCGTAATATACCCACATCCCCATCCCTATCCTTAACACTGTATATACCCACTCCCCATCTCTTATCCTTAAGACTGTAATATACCTATAACCACTCCCATCACTATCCTTACACTGTAACTAACCCCACTCCCCACATCCCCTCTTACCTTACACTTGTAATATACCCACTCCCCATCTCTATCCTTACCTGTAATATCCACATCCCCATCACTCTCTAATCCACCGTCTTTACACTAATAATACTCCCACATCCCATCCTATCCTTACACTGTAATATACCCACATCCCATCACTATCCTTACACTTTTACACCCACTAGCCTTAATTCCAACCCACACCCTTACAACCTGCTACCCTCCCCATCTCCTCTGATATCACATCCCGATCCTTTTACACTGTAATTACCCACCATCCCCATCACTATCCGTACACTGTATATACCATACATATAACATAAAAATCATAAAATAAAACACTGAATAATACCCACATTTCCCTCACTACTAGCCGTACACACTGTAATTAACCCCCTAACCATCCACACGTAATCCCCTACTGCATCACTCCACTGTATATACCCAACATCCCCCATCACTATCTTACATGTAATATACCCCATCCCCATCAATTCTATCCTTACACTGTATGTACCCCGATCCCCATCTTATCTTAATGTACCCAATTTCACCACAATGTTAATATCCCACCCACATCCCCATCCTTCCTTACACTGTAAATATCCCCACATCCCCATCCTAATCCTTAACACTGTATACCCCCCTCCCCATCTCTATCCTTCACTGGTAGGTCAATACCCCACATCCCCCTCTAATGTAAATCCCATCTCTACTGTACAACTGTATAGTCCCACATCCCCATCTCAATCCTTACCTGTAAATTCCCACATCCCCATCTCTATCCGTACTGTATTACCCCACATCCACATCTCTAATCCTTACACGTAAATTACCCACATCCCCTACTCATCCTTACCAGCTGTAATAGGTAAATACCCACATCCCCATCTCTTCCTACCTTTGTAATGTACCCCGACTCCCCATCTCCTACCTTACATGTAATGTACCCACAATCCCCATCGTCTAACCTTAACACTGTTATGGTAACCCCTCCCATCCTCTATCCTACCACTGTAATGTACCCACTCCCCACTCTATCCTTACACTGTATGAGTACCCACATGCCCCAATCTCTACCTTACACTGTAATGACCCACATCCCCATCTCTATCCTTACACTGTAATGTACCCACATCCCCATCTCTATCCTTACATGTAATGTACCCACATCCCATCATCTATCTTACAACTGTAAATGGACCCACATCCCCACTCTACATCCTTAACTTAATGTCATCTTATCCAGAGACCCCACATCCCCATCACTATCCTAATACACTGTATGTACCCACATCCCCAATCCTAATCCTATCCTAACTCTGTAAAGTACCCACAATCCCTCTCTAATCCTTACACTGTAATGTACCCACTCTCCCATCTCTATCCTTACTGTAATGTACCCACATCCCCAGTCACTTCCTTACAACTGTAATGTACCCACATCCCCCATCCTATCCTTACCTGTAATGTACCCACATCCCCATCTCTTCCTTCTTTATGTCACCCATCCCAATCTCTAATCCTTACACCTGTACATGTCCCACATCCCCATCCACATTACTATGTCAACCTTCCTATCCGAACACTGATATGTCCCACATACCCCATCTATTCCGTACATGTGATGTACCCACTCCCCATCTCTTCGTTACACTGTAATGTCCCCACACCCCCAATCTCTTATCCTTATCAATATGTAATGTACCACCCATCCCCATCATTATCCTACAACGTAATGTTACCCACCCCCATCACTATCCTTACACTGTAATCTACCCACAGTCCCCTCTCTCATCCTTCCAACTGTTGTAATAATACCCACCCCCATCTCTAATCCATTACACTGTAATGGTACGCACATCATCCTTCTATCATGTAATACCCATCCCCTCTATCCTTACACTGTATATACCCACATTCACCCCATCGCTATCCTTAACATTGTAATATAACCCCCACACCCATCTCTATCCTCACTCATGTAATTACCCACATCCACCTCCTTCTTACACTGTTAAGTAACCCACAATCCCCATCTCAATCCTTACACTGTATTACCCCCATAGCTCCCATCTCGACCCTTACGCTGTAATAATACCCACATCCCCATCACTATCCTTACACTGTACATAGTACCCATATCCCCAATCTCTATCCTTTACACTGTGAATATACCCCACTCCCCATCTCTATCTACACTGTAAATAACCCACATCCCCATGCTCTATCCTTACCCTAGAATATACACCACATCCCCATCGCTATCCTTACCTGTATTACCACAATCCCCATCTCTATGCCTTACCCGTAATATCCCACATCCCCCCCATCTCTATCTGCGTTCCCTGTAATATACCCACCATCCCCATCTCTAGCCTTACACTGTAAATATACCCACCCAATCCCCCTCCATCTCATCCTTACAACTGTACTATAACCCACACCCCATCCTATCCTTACAACAACGTAATTCCGGTCTCCACCTCTATACTCCACACCCCATTCTATCCTTACACTTGTACTATACCCACATCCACCATCCTAATCCTTACAAACTGTTTACCCCACTCCCCATCTCTATCTTACCTTGTAATTACCGCACAGTCCCCATCTCTAATCCTTACACTTGTAAATACGCAAGTCATCCCCATCTCTATCCTTACATTGTAATCCCATCATCTAATGTAATACACCCACAATCCCATCTTAACTATTACTATATACCCATACCACCCACTCGTATGTATATACCCACACCCCATCTCTATCCTTACATTGTAATATACCCACATCCCCATCTATCCTTACATTTAATATACCCCACACCCATCCCTATCCTTAAACATTGTAATATACCACATCCCCATCTCTATCCTTACATTGTACTATACGCACATCCCCTCATCTAATCCTGCAGTATACCCATTATTCGTCAAATACCCCCATCTCGTCCTTCCTGTAATTACGCACATCCCCATCTCTACCTTACACGTATTACATATCATACGTAGAGCGCACGCCCCATCACTATTCTTACACTGGTGATATAGGGACGGTATGTTACGTTGTAAAACGACTGAGAGGCGGGTAGGGGGGTTTGGGCTGGTAGGGGGCGTGGCATGTAACCGGCCATCAAAGAGGCGGAGCATTAGGGCATGTGTGGCCAACATGGGTGTTCCGGAGGTGGAGACTGCTAGGTAAGTGCTGGTGGTGGGAGTTTGGGGTGTCTGGCTAACGGAAGTGTGGGAATCCGATATACTCCTGGGTCGGATACCCCTGACTATATACAACCATTCATCTCATACCACAGTCCACCACCATGCATGCTGGGAGCTGGACACTTTCCTATAGTAAATAACTTTTAGTTCCCATGGAACCTAATCCAAATAGAACTTTATTAATAAAGATCACAGTTGTTTATCCAACCAATCCATTATACCAGTACGGGCATGCGGTGGCTCAGGTTTAGCACTGATACCCTTGCAGCGCTGCAGTCCTGATATTCGATTCCACCCTTGACCATCTAAAGGAGTTTTATGTTCGCCCCGTGTTCGCCCGTGGGTTTCCTCTGGGCACTCCCGGTTTCCCCCCAATCAAAGACTACTGATAGTTGTATGTTGTACATAAATGTGCTTATATTGTAGCTCTCGGGCAAGGGCTAATGTAATGTATACATGTAATTGTAAAGCGCTACGGAAGATGTTGATGCTACAGTATATAAAGAAAAAATAATAACCTATATTATACAGGAAATGACCATCAATCATAGCAACAGGGGTGGGACCAGAAACTTCCTACAAAAGTTCTGCCTAGGGGGAGGTTCCCATCAGCCAATCACTCCCCCTATATGTCTCAGCTTGAGTTCATCCCAGATGGAATCTGGGCCACTGGGGCGACTTCTTTTAGAATTTTCCCTGCAGAATTCCAGTCGCCATTTTGTTGGTTGGAGGAAACAGCCAATATCTAAACATTGTTACCCTTATGGGAAAGAACTACTGTACCAAGTGACCATTACCCATCATCCCTCCTGTACTACATCTCCACTCCACCTGGACTACTGGTAAGTGGATTTACCCTTCCTCCCTGTACTGTCTGTGGGACTGAGGGACCAAGTGACAGACTGGGAATCTGTGTCCCCTGACATTACCCCCTCCATCCCCTGTACTACAGTCTCCAACCTGGACTACTGTGGGTAAGGGATTTACCCTCCTCCCGTACTGTCTGTGGACTGAGGGACCAAGTGAGGACAGACTGGGAATCTGTGTCCCTACACTTACCCATCATCCCCTGTACTACATCGCCAGCCCTGGACTACTGGGTAGGGATTTACCCCTTCCTCTCCCTGTACTGTCTGTGGGACTGAGGGCCAAGTGACAGACTGGGAATCTTGTGTCCCTGACATTACCCCCATCATCCCCTGTACTACATCGCGCCTGGACTACTGGGTAAGGGATTTAACCTTCCTCCCTGTACTGCTGTGGGACTGAGGGACCAAGTGACAGACTGGGATCTGTGTCCTGACATTTTACCATCATCCCCTGTACTACATCTCCAGCCTGGACTACTGGGTAGGGATTTACCTTCCTTCCCTGTACTGTCTTTGGGACTGAGGGACCAAGTGACAGACTGGGAATCTGTGTCCTGTCATATACCCATCATCCCCTGACTACATCTCCGCCTGGACTTCTGGGTAAGGATTTACCTTCCTCCCGTACTGTCTGTGGACTGAGGGACCAAGATGACAGACTGGAATCTGTGTCCCCTGACATTACCCATCATCACCCTTACTACATCTCCAGCCTGGATTTCTGGGTAAGGGATTTACCTTCCTCCACTGTACTGCTCTGTGGGACTGAGGGACCAAGTGACAGACTGGAATCTGTGTCCCTGTCATTACCACATCCATCCCCTGTACTACATCTCCAGCCTGGACTTCTGTTTAGGGATTACCTTCCTCCCTTTACTGTCTTGGGACTAGAGGACCATAGGGACAGACTGGGAATCTGTGTCCCTGACTTACCCATCATCCCCTGTACTACATCTCCAGCCTGCTGAACTGGGTACGGGATTTCCTTCCTCCCTATACTGCTGTGGACTGAGGGACCAGTGACAGACTCTGGGAATCTGTGTCCCTAACATTCCCATCCCCCTGTACTACATCTCCAGCCTGGACTACTGGGTAAGGATTTACCTTCCTCCCTGTACTGTCTGTGGGACTGAGGACCAAGTGAGGGACAGACGGGAATCTGTGTCCCTGACATTCCCATCATCCCCTGTACTACACTCTCCAGCCTGGACTAACGGTAAGGGATTTATCTTCCTCCCTGTACTGTCTGTGGGACTGAGGGGACCAAGTGACAGACTGGGAATCTGTGTCCCTGACATTACCCATACCCCTGTACTACATCTCCAGCTCGTATTGGACTACTGGGTAAGGGATTTACCTTCCTCCCTGTACTGTCTGTGGGACTGAGGGACCAAGTGAGGACAGACTGGGAATCTGTGTCCCTGACTTACCCACATCCCCTGTACTACTCTCTCCAACTGGACCTACTGGGTAAGGGATTTACCTTCTCCTCCCTGTACTGTCTGTGGACTGATGACCAAGTGAGAACTGGGAATCTGTGACATTACCCATCATCCCTGTACTCCATCTCCAACCTGGACTACTGGTAAGGGATTTACCTTCCTCCTCCGTACTGTCTGTGGGACGAGGGACCATGAGAGACTGGGAATCTGTGACATTACCCATCATCCCCTGTACTACATCTCCGCCTGGACTACTGGGTAAGGGATTTACCTCCTCCCTGTACTGTCCTGGTGGACTAAGGGACCAAGTGACGGACTGGGAATCTGTGTCCCTGACATTACCCCATCATCCCCTGTAACTCTTCAGCCTGGACTACTGGGTAGGGATTACCTTCCTCCCTGTACTGTCTGTGGACTGAGGCCAAGTGGGGACGACTGGGATCTTGTCCCTAACATTACCCATCATCCCCCGTACTATCATCTCCACCTGGACACTGGTAGGGATTATACCTTCCTCCCTGTAGTCTGTGGACTGAGGACCAAGTGAGAGACTGGGAATCTGTGACATTACCCATCACCCTGTACTACATCGCCATCCTGGACTCTGGGTCAAGGGATTTACCTTCCTCCCTTATCTGTCGTGGGACTAAGGGACCAAGTGACGGACGGGAATCTGTGTCCCTGACATTACCCATCATCCCCTGACTACAATCTCCACCTGGACTACTGGGTAAGGTGATTTACTTCCTCCCTGTCCCGTCTGTGGGACTGAGGGACCAAGTGACAGACTGGGAATCTGTGACATTACCCATCATCCCTGTACTACACCTCCAGCCTGGACTACGGGGGTCGGGATTTCCCTTCCTCCCTGTACTGTCTGTGGACTGAGGGACCAATGACAGACTGGAATCTGTGTCCCTGACATTACCCATCTCCCCTGTACTACATCTCCAGCCTGGACTACTGGGTAAGGATTTTACCTTCCTCCTGTACGTCTGTGGGACTGAGGACCAAGTGACGACTGGGAATCTGTGTCCCTGAATTACACCATCATCCCCTGTACTACATCTCCAGCCTGGACTACTGGGTAAGGGATTTACCTTCCTCCCTGTACTGTCTGTGGACTAAGGACCAAGTGACGGACTGGGAATCTGGTGTCCCTGACTTACCCTCACCCCCCCTGTACTACACCTCCCGCCTGGACTACAGCGTGTACCTTGGACAGTGTTAAGTATAAATAAAGTTTTTTTTTTCTAAAACTTTATGATATATTACACTGCCCTGTGTAGGAAGGAAGTGGGAGTTGACATTCGTTGGATCTGTGAATGCTCCGCCCCCTCCTCTGACTGGAAAGTTACTGGTGCTCGTAACATGGGAGGACAGGACCTAATTCTAATAATTCCTTTCCTGCTGAACTTGTTGAGGAATTGTATGTATAATTTTATTTATAATTGACACTTGGAGTAACAACAAAGGGGATAAATGCAATTATCAGAACTAAAAAAAATTAATACTCTTTATTACTTAGTTTAAGATATATATATATTGTGTGATGTGTATACAATTGATATAAGTGCAGCAGCATGACACATTAGAATGAGATCCCTGCCCCAAAGAGCTTACAATCTATGGAGTGATAACGTATAGATACAAGTGGGGTGGTAAATACGTAATGAGGCTTATATTGTACCCACCACAGCCTGACTAGAAGGATTAGTATGGGAAATCAGTAAGTTTACACTATCGTCTGCCTGAAAGTGTGTGTTCATCCCTCCAGTTTATTATCCAGTGTTAGTCATCCTCCAGTTCATTACCCAGTGGTTAGTCATCATCCTCCATTTATTACCCCCAGTGTTAGTCCATCCCTCCAGTTCATTACCAGTGTTTATCATCCCTCAGTTCAATTAACCCCGTTTACGGGTTAGTCATCCCTCCAGTTCAGTTACCCGTGTTAGTCCCTCCTCCAGTATTTACCCATAGTGTTAGTCATCCCTCCAGTTCATCTACCCAGTGTTAGTCCATCCCTCCAGTTCATTACCCTGTGTTAGTCATCCCTCCAGTTCTACCCAGTGTTAGTCTCCCTACCAGTTCATTACCCAGTGTTAGTCATCCCTCCAGTTCATTACCAGTGTTATTCATCCCTCCGTTTAATTACCCAGTGTTAGTCAGCCCTCCAGTTCTTACCCATTTGTTAGTCCATCCCTCCAGTTCATTACCCGTGTTAGTCTCCCTCCAGTTCATTACCCAGTGTTTCAGTCCCTTTCTTTACAGTTCATTACCCCCGGTATATCATCCCTCCAGTTTACATTACCCCAGTGTTAGTCCAATCCCTCCAGTTCATTAAACCCGTGTTAGTCATCCCTCAGTTCATTACCAGTGTATCATTCATCCTCCAGTTTTCATTACCCATTACACCTCCTTCATTACCCTGTTATCATCCCTCCATTCAATTACCCCGTGTTATTCATCCCTCCAGTTCTACCACCCAGTGTAGTCACATCCCTCCATGTTCATTACCCAGGTTTTCATCTCCACTTGCCCTCCGGTCATTACCCGTGTTATCATCCCTCCGGTCATTACCAGTGTATCATCCCTCAGGGTTATTACCCATTGTTAGTCATCCCTCCGGTTCATACCCAGTGTTAGTCTATCCCTCCGGTTCATTACCCCAGTGTTGTAGTCATCCCTTCCGGTTCATTACCGGTGTTAGTCACATCCCTCCGTTCTTACCCCAGTGTTTAGTCATCCTCCCTCCGGTTCATTACCCGTGTTAGTCATCCCTGCTCATCATTATACCCAGGTGTTAGTCATCCCTCCGTTTCATTACCCATTGTGTAGTCATCCCTCCCTAGTTCATTACCCACCAGGGTAGTCAGTCCCTCCAGTTCTTACCCAGTGGTTAGTCCATCCCTCCAGTTCATTACCCAGTGTTAGTCATCCATCAGTTCATTACCCGTGTTAATCATACTTCATTCATTGACCTCAATCATTTACAAGTTCCCAAATTAATATTGGGCGTGTACAATATTTTATTACCCCCAGTGTAACATTAGACGTATCTGTGTCCTACTTGCAGGTGTTCCCGAGGGACGGGATCTAAATATCCCAGTATAAGATGGAGAAGAAGTACCACTACTGGGAGATCAACTTGACCCATGAAAAGCACAGCAAGTTCACTTATTGAGAGGGTAAGTTTAACCAATGATAGGGTTGTTTTAATAATGATAATGTAGGTTCTCTCCTTTATTCTACCATGGAGGCCCCCTCTGTATCCTCTATACACAGCTCTCCCTATACAATGTTAACAAGTGGAAATGTGTCAGTGTTAGTGAAGGATCCTTCCCCTTACTTACACTTTTGTCTTGATTTGTAAGGTTTTCGGTACATAACCAGAAGGACAAATAAAATTGAAGGAGCACAGAATCCACTGATCTCATGGACCCAATGAAACTCAGCAGTCCACTTACTGAGGGTTAGTACCCCAGGATAACTCTGTGCTGCTATGTAATTAGAGGTAGACTGATACCTTAGAACTTAACAGCAAGAAACAAAGGTCTTTCCATTTTTGTAACATTCGTTTCCCCAAGCTTGAACCTAATATTACAAATAGGATAGAGAAGAGAACCGACTGGGGAAGACACTGGACCCAATGAAAGCCAGCAGGTCCACTTACTGATAGGGGTAGTTTACCATGAATAGGGTTGTTTATTAAGGTGTAATTGTAGGGTCCTCTCTCTCTTCATTCTATCCTGGGCCCCCTCTGTATCCTCTATACCACGCTCTCCCTATACAATTTTAACAAGGGAAAGTGTCCAGTGTTAGTGAAGGATCCTTCCCTTACATTACACTGTTTTGTCCTGATTTGTAGGATTTCTGGACATTAAACCAGAAAGGCACAGAATAATTAGAGGAGGAAGAACCAGAATCTACTGATCATTGGAACCCAATGGAAGCTCAGCAGGTCCACTTCTGATAGGGGTAAGTTTACCAATGAATGGGTTGGTTATTAAGGTGTACTGTAGGGTCTCTCCTTCATTCTATCCATGCGATCCTCCCTCTGTTCCTCTATACAAAGTCCTCCCTATACATGTTAACAAGGGAAGTTGTCATGTTAGTGGAATCCTTCCCCTTACATTACCGTTTGTCTCTGATTTGTAGGATTTTCTGGACATTAAACCATAAGACAAAATAAAATTAGGAGGAAGAAAGATCTACTGATCATCTGGACCCAATGGAAAGCTCAGCAGGTCCACTTACTGATAGAGGTAAGTACCTAGGTATTCTGCCAGTTCCTGGTTAGGTCTAATCATTTCTCTTTTCATTTTAATTCATAGAAACCACCAAAAATGTAAACAAAACCAAACACAGATAACAGATTTTAATTTCAATTTATATTCTTACTGTAAAGAAAGATAAACTTGGGAAAATAAAACAAAAATAAAGTTGTAATTAAAGATACAATAAAAAGATAGTAATTAACACTAAGATTTTACACATTTACTCTATAGGCTGTAACCAGTGGGTTCTTTTAAATCTATTGGTATCAGCAAACTGAACAAGAAAGGGAAAGTATAACCTTTACTCGAAAGGAATATGTGCCATATCTGTGTGCTCTTCACTTTCCCGTTAATTCACTGCATTAAAAGAATATAAAAACGGCACGCGTGCCCTTTAATCTTTATACAAAATACTAAATAGTTGGGGAATCTGGGGGCCCTGTCTAATTTACTGTCCATGTGTAGCACCATGTGTAGAATGTTTATTTGTTGAATATTAAATAAATGTTGAAAAGAAATAACAATTGGATGGTCACCTTGTGTGGAAAGGCAGCCAGGACCAGGACATTTCAACACGTCTGTCTGAAGGACAACAGCAGAGCAACAGGTCAACCAATTAAATTATAGAAGAGACACAAACAGCTGTTCACATTATGAACCTTATGGTACCGGTATGGAACAAACAGCTGTACACATTATGGTACCGGTATGGAACAAACAGCTGTACACATTATGGTACCGGTATGGAACAAACAGCTGTACACAGTTACTGGTCCGGTATGGACACATTACTTATACTTGGACTATTCCTATTTCTGCCAATGCACTGACTTCCACTAGCATTTTGGTTTTTGGGTTGTTAGGCCAGGTGACAGTTGTGCTTTCATTACAAATCTTTGAAACCTTAGAATATTCACATTTAGATTTCTACCCTCGGGTTCGTGGATTTCTTAGTAAGAAGTAGAGTACTGTGTGGATTTCTTAGTAAGAAGTAGGATACTGTGTGGATTTCTTAGTAAACAGTAGAGTACTGTGTGGATTTCTTAGTAAACAGTAGAGTACTGTGTGGATTTCTTAGTAAAAGTGAGAGTCTGGTGTGGATTTCTTAGTAAACAGTAGAGTACTGTGTGGAGTTTCTAGTAAACAGTAGTAGTACTGTGTGGATTTCTTAGTACAGTAGAGTACTGTGTGGATTTCTTAGTAAACGTAGAGTCCTGTGTGGATTTCTTAAAAAAGTAGAGTACTGTGTGGATTTCTTAGTAAAAGTAGAGTACTGTGTGGAGTTCTTAGTAAAAAGTAGAGTACTGTGTGGATTTCTTAGTAAAAAGTAGAGTACGTGTGGATTTCTTAGTAAACAAGTAGAGTCACTGTGGGGATTTCTTAGTAAACAGTAGAGTACTGTGTGGATTCTTAGTAAAAGTAGAGTACTGTGTGGATTTCTTAGTAAAAGTAGAGTTAACTGGTGTGGATTTCTTAGTAAAAGTAGAGTACTGTGTGGATTTTCTTAGTAAAAGTAGAGTACTGTGTGGATTTCCTTAGTAAATAGAGTACTGTGTGGATTTCTAGTAAACATTAGCGTAAACTGTGTGGTTTCTTAGTAACAGTAGAGTACTGTTGGAATTTCTTAGTAAAGTAGAGTACTGTGTGGATTTCTTAGTAAAACTTAAGAGTACTGTTGTGGATTTCTTAGTAAACAGTAGATTACTGTGTGTATTCTTAGTAAGAAGTAGAGTACTGTGTGGATTTCTTAGTAAACAGTAGAGTACTGTGTGGATTTCTTAGTAAACAGTAGAGTACTGTGTGGATTTCTTAGTAAACAGTAGAGTACTGTGTGGAGTTCTTAGTAAGAAGTAGAGTACCTGTTGGATTTCTTGTCAAAATTAAGTACTGTGTGGATTTCTTAGTAACAAAGTAAGTACTGTGTTGGATTTCTTAGTACAAGTAAGTACTGTGGGATTCTTCGTAAACAAGTAGATACTGGTCGGATTTCTTATAAAAGTAGAGTACTGTGTGGATTTCTTGTAAAAGTAGAGTACTGTGTGGATTTCTTAGTAACAGTATAGTACTGTGTGGATTTCTTAGTAACACTAGAGTACTGTTTGGATTTCTTAGTAAAGTAGAGTACTGTGTGGATTTCTGTAATAGAGTTACGTGTGGAGTTCTTATAAATGTGAGTACTGTGTGATTTCTTAGTAACGTAGAGTACTGTGGGGATTTCTTAGTAGAAGGTAGAGTACCTGTGTGGATTCTTAGTAAAAACGTTAAGTACTGTGGATGATTTCTTTCTTAGTAACAGTAGAGTACTGTGGTGGATTTCTAGTAAAAAGTAGAGTACTGTGTGGATTTCTTAGTAAACTGTATGTCTCTGTGTGTGTGGATTTCTTAGTAAAAAGTAGAGTACTGTGTGGATTTCTTAGTAAAATAGAGTACTGTGTGGATTTCTTAGTAAAAGTAGAGTACTGTGTGGATTTCTTAGTAACAAGTAGAGTACTGTTGTGGATTTCTTTAGTAACGTAGAGTCCTGTGTGGAGTTCTTAGTAAAAAGTAGAGTACTGTGTGGATTTCTTAGTAAGAAGTAGAGTACTGTGTGGATTTCTTAGTAAGAAGTAGAGTACTGTGTGGATTTCTTAGTAAACAGTAGAGTACTGTGTGGATTTCTTAGTAAACGTAGAGTACTGTGTGGATTTTACGTAAAAAGTAGAGTACTGTGTGGATTTCTTAGTAAAGTAGAGTACTGTGTATTTCTTAGTAAGAAGTAGAGTACTGTGTGGATTTCTTAGTAAACAGTAGAGTACTTGTTGGATTTCTTAGTAAGAAGTAGAGTACTTACTGTTGTGGATTCTTATTAAAGAAGAGTACTGTGTGGAGTTCTTAGTAAAATAGATACTGTGTGATTTTCTTAAAAAGTAGAGTACTGTGTGGATTTCTTAGTAAAGTAGAGTACTGTGTGGATTCTTAGTAAAAATATAAGTCTCTACTGTGTGGATTTCTTTAGTAAAGGAGTACTCTGTGGATTTCTTAGTAAAAAGTAAAGTACTGTGTGGATTTCTTAGTAAACAGTAGAGTACTGTGTGGATTTCTTAGTAAGAAGTAGAGTACTGTGTGGATTTCTTAGTAAACAGTAGAGTGACTGTGTGGGTTCTATTAAGAGTGAGTACTGTGTGATTTTCTTAGTAAACAGTAGAGTCCTGTGTGTGGTTCTTAGTAAGTAGAGTACTGTGTGGAGTTCTTAGTAAACAGTAGAGTACTGTGTGGATTTCTTAGTAAACAGTAGAGTACTGTGTGGATTTCTTAGTAAAAGTAGAGTACTGTGTGGATTTCTTAGTAAACAGTAGAGTACTTGTGTGGATTTCTTAGTAACAGTAGAGTACTGTGTGGATTTCTTAGTAACAGTATCTGTGTGGTTTCTTAACTAGAGTAGTTGGTTCCTAGTAAACAGTAGATACTGTGTGGATTTCTTAGTAAACGTAGAGTACGTGTGGATTTTAAGAAATTGGTACTGTAGGATTCTTGTAAAACGTAGAGTACTGTGTGGATTTCTTAGTAAACAGTAGAGTCCTGTGTGGATTTCTTAGTAAACAGTAGAGTACTGTGGGATTTCTTAGTAAAGTAGAGTACTGTGTGGATCTTAGTAAAGTAGAGTACTGTGTGGATTTCTTAGTAAAACGTGAATACTGTGTGGGATTTCTTAGTAAAAGAGAGGTACTGTGTGAGTTTCTTAGTAAACGTATAGACTTGTGGATTTCGAGTAAAATAGAGTACTGTGTGGATTTCTAGTAAAAGTAGGTACTGTGTGGATTCTTAGTAAGACAGTATAGACTGTGTGGATTTCAAGTAACGTAGAGTACTGTGTGGATTTCTTATGTAACCATTAAGTACTGTGTGGATTTCTTAGTAAATGTAGAGTACTGTGTGGATTTCTTAGTAAAAGTAAGACGTGTGGAGTCTTAGTAACTGTGAGTCTGTGGTTTCTTAAAAAGTAGAGTACTGTGGGTGGTTTCTTAGTAAAATAGAGTACTGTGTGGATTTCTTAGTAAACGTAGAGTCTGTGTGGATTTCTCTGTAACAGTAGAGTACTGTGTGGATTCTTAGTAACATATAGTCTGTGGGAGTTCTTATAACAGTAGAGTACTTGTTTGGATTTCTTAGTAAAAAGTAGAGTCCTGTGTGATTTCTAGTAAACTAGAGTACGGTGGGATTTCTTAGTAAGAAGTAGGTACGTGTGTATTTCTTAGTAAACAGTAAGTACGGTGTGGATTTCTTTAGTAAGAAGTAGTACTTTGTGTGGATTTCTTAGTAACAGTAGAGTACTGTGGTGATTCTTAGTAAACATAGAGTACTGTGTGGAGTTCTGTAAAGTAATAGTACTGTGTGGATTTCTTAGTAAAACAGTAGAGTACTGTGGATTTCTTAGTAAACAGTAAGTAACTCGGTGTGATTTCTTAGTAAACAGTAGAGTACTGTGTGGATTTCTAGTAACGTAAGTACTGAGTATGTATTTTCTTAGTAAAAAGTGAGTATCTGTGTGGATTTCTTAGTAAAAGTGAGTACTGTTGTGGATTTCTTTAGTAAAATAGAGTACTTGTGGTGGATTCTTTAGTAACAGTAGAGTACTGTGTGGATTTCTTAGTAAGAAGTAGAGTACTGTGTGGATTTCTTAGTAAACAGTAGAGTACTGTGTGGTTTCTTAGTAAAAGTAGATGTACTGTGTGGCTTTCTTAGTAGAATAAGTACTCTGTGTGATTTCTTAGTAAACAGTAGAGTACTGTGTGGATTTCTTAGTAACTAAGTACTGTGTGGATTTCATTAGTAACAGTAGAGTACTGTGTGGATTTCTAGTAAACAGTAGAGTACTGTGGTGATTTCTTAGTACAAGTAGTACTGTGTGGATTTCTAGTAAAAAGTAGAGTACGTGTGGTTTCTTTAGTAAACATAGAGTACTGTGTTAGATTCTTAGTAACAGATACTGTGTGGATTTTCTTAGTAAAAGTAGAGTACTGTGTGGATTTCTTAGTAGAGTAGAGTAACTGTGTGGATTTCTTAGTAACAAGTAGAGTACTGTGTGGATTTTCTAGTAAAAAGAAGTACTTGTGGATTTCTTAGTAAATAGAGTACTGTGTGGATTTCTTATTAACGTAGAGTACTCGTGTGGATTTCTTAGTAAACAGTAGAGTACTGTGTGGATTCTTTATAAACAGTAGAGTAACTGTGGAGTTCGTAGAGTGCTGTGGTGGATTCTTAGTAAATAATAGAGTACTGTGGATTCTTAGTAACATATAGATACTGTGTGGATTTCTTAGAAACATAAGGTACTGTGTGGATTTCTTAGTAAACTAGAGTCACTGTGTGGATTTCTTAGTAACAGTTAGAGTACTGTGTGGTTTCCTTAACGTATAGTATGTGTGATTTCTTAGTAAGAGAGTACTGTGTGGTTTTCTTGTAAACAGTAGAGTACTGTGGTGGAGTTCTTAGTAAACAAGTAGAGTACTTGTGGATTTCTTAGTAAACAAGTATAGTACTGTTGTGATTTCTTTAGTAAAAGTAGAGTACTGTGTGGATGTTCATAGTAAAGTAGAGTACTGTGTGGAGTTTCTTAGTAAAGAAGATATACTGTGTGGATTTCTTAGTAAACAGTAGAGTACTCTGTGTGGGATTTTTCTTAGTAAACAAGTAGAGTACTGTTGGATTTCTTAGTAAAGTAGAGTAACTGTGTGGATTTCTTAGTAAAAAGTAGGTACTGTGTGGATTTTCTTATTAAACAGTAGTAGTACTGTTGGATTTCTTATAGTAAACAGTAGAGTACTGTGTGGATTTCCTTTATATAAACAGTAGAGTACTGTGTTGGATTTCTTAGTAAAATCGTATAGTACTGTGTGGATTTCTTAGTAAACAGTAGAGTATGTGTGGATTTCTTTTAGTAGGACAGTAAGTACGTGTGAGTTCTTATAACAGTAGAGTACTGTGGTGGATTTCTTAGTAAAAGTAGAGTACTGTGTGGAGTTCTTAGTAAAAACGTAGAGTAACTGTGTGGATTTCTTAGTAAAAAGTAGAGTTGTACTGTGTGGATTTTCTAGTAAAAGTAGAGTACTGGGTGGATTTTCTTGTAAACGTAGAGTACTGTGTGGATTTCTTAGTAACAGTAGTATTGTGATTGATAATGATACTGTGTGGATTTCTTAGTAACAGTAGAGTACTGTGTGGATTTCTTAGTAAACAGTAGATACTGTGTGGATTCTTAGGTAAACGTAGAGTATGTGTGGGTTCTTAGTAACAGTAGAGTAGTGTGGATTTCTTAGTAAAATAGAGTACTGTGTGGATTTCTTTAGTAACAAGTAGACGTTATCTAGTAAGTGGTATTTTTCTTATTAAACAGAATAACTGTGTGGTTTTAGTAAACATAACGTACTGTGTGGAGTTCTTAGTAAGAAGTAGAGTACTGTGTGGATTTCTTAGTAAACAGTAGAGTACTGTGTGGATTCTTAGTAAAATTAGAGTAACTGTGTGGATTCTTATGTAAAAGTAGACTTGTGGATTCTTCTTAAACAGTAGTAGTTTTGGTTTTCTTAGTAAAAAGTAGAGTACTTACTGTGTGGATTCTCTTAGTAACAGTAGAGTTACTGTGTGGATTCTAGTAAACATAAGTACTGTGTGGATTTCTTAGTAAAAGTAGAGTACTGTGTGGATTTCTTAGTAAAGTAGAGTACTGTGTGTATCTTATAAACAAGAGTCTGTGTGGAGTTCTTAGGTAACAGTAGAGGACTCTTGTGGAGTTCTTAGTAAAAGTTAGAGTACTGTGGATTTCTTAGGTAACGTTAAGTACTGTGTGGATTTCCTTAGTAAAAAGTAGAGTACTGTGTGGGATTTCTTAGTAATAATAGTACTGTGTGGATTTCTTAGTAAAGTAGAGTACTGTGGATTTCTTAGTAAGAAGTAGAGTACTGTGTGGATTTCTGAACCACTTAGTAAACAGTAGATAACTGTGTGGGTTCTTAAGTAAAAGTAGAGTACTGTGGGATTTCTTAGTAAAAGTAGAGTACTGTGTGGATTTCTATAGTAAACAGTAGAGTACTGTGTGGATTTCTTAGTAAGAATACTGTGTGGATCTTAGTAAACAGTAGAGTACTGTGTGGATTTCTTAGTAACGTAGAGTATGTTGGATTCTTTAGTAACAGAGGTACTGTGTGGATTTCTTGTAACAGTAAGTACGAGCTGGTGGATTCTAGTAAACGTAGAGTACTGTGGTGGATTCTTAGTAAAAGTAGGTACTGTGTGGATTTCTTTTAGTAATAAAAGTAGAGTACTGTGTGGATTTCTTAGTAAAAGTAAGTACTGTGTGGATTTGTTCATGTAAACAGTAGAGTACTGTGTGGATTTCTTAGTAAAATAGAGTACTGTGTGGATTTTAGTAAAAGTAAGTACTGTGTGGATTTTCTCTTAGTAAACAGAGATACTGTGGGATTTCTTAGTAAGAATAGTATGTAACATTCGTGTGTGGATTTCTTATAAACAGTAGAGTACTGTGTGGATGTTCTAGTAAACAGTAGAGTACTGTGTGGATTTCATTAGTAAACAGTAAGTACTTGTGGATTTCTAGTAAAAGTGAGACCTGTGTGGGATTTCTTAGTAAACAAGTAGATACTGTTGGGACTTCTTGTTAAGAAGACTGTGTGGATTTCTTCAGTAAAAGTAGAGTACTTGTGTGGATTTCTTAGTAAAAAAGTAGAGTACTGTGTGGAGTTCTTTAGTAAACGCTAGAGTCACTGTGTGAGTTCTTAGTAAAAGTAGAGTACTGTTGGTTTTCTTTAGTAACAGTAGAGTACTGTGTGGATTTCTTAGTAAAAGTAGAGTACTGGTGTGGATTTTCTTTTTAGTAAACAGTCAGAGTTACTGGTGTGTGAGTTTCTTAGTAACGTAGAGTACTGTGTGAGTTTAGTAAAGTCAGTAACTGTGTGTATTTCTTAGTAAAGTAGAGTACTGTGTGGATTTCTTAGTAAACAGTAGAGTTACTGTTGGATTTCTTAGTATACGAATAGAGTACATGTGTGGATTTCTTAGTAACAGTAGAGTCTGTGTGGATTTCTTAGTAAACAGTAGAGTAACTGTGTGGATTCTTAGTAAACAGTAGAGTACTGTGTGGATTCTTAGTAACATGAGAGTCCTGTGTGGAGTTTCTTAGTAAAAAGTAGAGTACTGTGTGGATTTCTTGTAAACATAGAGTACTGCTGTGGATTTCTAGTACGAAGTAGAGTACTGTGGTGGATATGTTTTCTTAGTAAACAGTAGAGTACTGTGTGGATTTCTGGTAAACGTGAGTAACTGTGTGGAGTTTTTAGTACATAGAGTATCTGTGTGGATTTCTTAGTAAAAAGTAGAGTCTGTTGGGATTCTTAGTAGAGTAGAGTACGTGTGGATTTCTTATTAAAATAGAGTAACTGTTGTGGATTTTTAGTAAACATTAGAGTAAGCTGTTGTGGTTCTTAGTAACAGTAGAGTACTGTGTGATTTCTTAGTACAGTAGAGTACTGTGTGGATTTCTTAGTAAACCTAGAGTACTGTTGGATTTCTAGTAAACATTAGAGTACTGTGTGGATTTCCTAGTAACAGTAGTACGTGTGGATTTCATGTAAAAGTAGAGTACTGTGTGGATTTCTAGTAAACAGTAGAGTACTGGTTGGATTTCTTAGTAAGAAGTAGAGTCTGTGTGATTTCTTAGTAACATAGTAGAGTACTGTGGTGGATTTCTAGTAAACAGTAGAGTACTGTGTGTGATTTCTTAGTAAAAGTAGAGTACTGTGGTGGATTCTTAGTAATAAGTAGAGTACTTGTGTGGATTTCTTATACAGATAGAGTACTGTGGGTGATGTTCTTAGTAACAGAGAGTACTGTGTGGATTCTTAGTAACACTTAAAGAGAGTCCTGTGTGGTTCTTATAAGAAGTAGAGTACTGTGTGGAGTTTCTAGTAAACGAGAGTACTGTGTGATTTCTTAGTACAAGTAGGTACTGTGTGGATTTCTTATAAATGAGTACTGTGTGGGATTTCTAGTAAACAGTAGAGTACTGTGTGAGTTTCTTAGTAAACAAGTAGAGTACTGTGTGGAGTTCTTAGTAAACAGTAGAGTACTGTGTGGAGTTCTTAGTAAACAAGTAGAGTACTGGTAGGATTTCTTAGTAAACTGTAGAGTCCTGTGTGGAGTTCTTAGTAAAAAGTAGAGTACTGTGTGGATTTCTTAGTAAACATAGAGTACTGTGTAGTTTTATAGTAAACTGAGTTCATTGTGTGGATTTCTTAGTAACAGTAGAGTACTGTGGGAGTTCTTAGTAAAAAGTTAGTACTGGTGGAGTTCTTAGTAACACAGTAGAGTACTGTGTGGATTTCTTGTAAACGTGTATGTAAACAGGTGGGTTCATAGTAAAAAGTAACGTGTGATCTGTATCTGAGTTTTCTGTGTAAAAAGATAGTACTGTGGGATTCTTAGTAACATAGAGTACTGTGTGATTTCTTAGAACAGTCAGTAGATACTGGTGTGGTTTTTAGTAACAAGTAGAGTACTGTGGAGTTCTATAGCTAAAATAGAAGTCTGTGTGGATTTTCTTAGTAAACAGTAAGTCCTGTGTGGATTTTCTAGTAACAGTAGTAGTACTGTGTGGTTTCATAGTACAATAGAGTACTGTGTGGATTTCTTAGGTAAACAGTAGAGGTACTGTGTGGATTTCTTAGTAAACAGTGAGTACTGTGTGGATTTCTTAGTAAACAGTAGAGTACTGTGTGGATTTTCTTAGTAAGAAGTAGAGTCGTGTGGAGTTCTTGTAGAAGTAGAGTACTGTGTGGAGTTCTTAGTACAAGTAGAGTACTGGTGTGGATTTCTTAGAAAAAGGAAGTAACTGTGGGGTGGATTTCTAGTAAAAGTAGAGTGTGTGATTTCCTTAGTAAACAGTAGAGTCCTGTGTGGATTTCTTCTTATAAGCGAGTCAGAGTACTGGTGATTTCTTAGTAAAGTAGGAGTACTGTGGTGGATTTCTTAGTAAAAAGTAAGTACTGTGTGGATTTCTTAGTAACCAGTAGAGTACTGTGGTGTATTTCTTAAGTAAGTACGCTTATAGAAGTACTGGGGTGGATTTCTTAGTAAACATAGACTTACTGGTGTGGAGTTCCTTAGTAAACAGTAGAGTACTGTGTGGATTTCTTAGTACAGTAGAGTCTGGTTGGATTTCTTAGTAAATTAAGTACTGTTGATGTCGTAGTACAGTAGGTACTGGGTGGTTTCTTAGTAAACATAGAGTATAACTTACTGTGTGGATTCTTAGTAAACAGTAGAGTACTGTGTGGATGTCTTGTAAAAGTAGAGTACTGTGTGGTAGTGTTGGATCTTCGTAAGATAAACGTAATAGACTGTGTGGGATTTCTTAGTAAACAGTAGAGTACTTGTGGTTGTTCTTTCTTAGTAACAGTAGAGTCTGTGTGATTTCTTAGTAGACAGTAGAGTACTGTGTGGATTTCTTGAACATTAAGAGTACTGTGGTGGATTTCTTAGTAAACAGTAGGACGTGTGGATTCTTAGTAAACATAGAGTACTGTGTGTTTCTTAGTAAAAAGTACAGTACTGGTGTGGATTTCTTAGTAAACAGTAAGAGTACTGTGTGATTTCTTAGTAAACAGTAAGTACTGTGTGGATTTCTTAGTAAACAGTAGAGTGATCTGTGTGGAGTTCTTAGTAAACAGTATATACGTGTGGAGTTTCTTAGTAAAAGTAGAGTACTGTGTGGATCTTCTTAGTAAAGAGTAAAGTACTGTGTGGATTTCTTGTAAAAGTATAGTACTGTGTGATTCTTAGTAAACAGTAAGAGTAACTGGGTGGTATTTCTTTAGTAAAACAATAGAGTACTGTGTGGATTCTTAGTAAAAGTAGAGTTCTGTTGGATTTCTTAGTAAACAGTAGAGTCTGTGTGGAGTTCTGTAACAGAGTACTGTGTGGATTTCTTATAACATTAGAGTACTGGTGTGGATTTTTCTTAGTAAAATAGAGTACTGTGTGGATTTCTTAGTAAACAGTAGAGTACTGTGTGGATTTCTTAGTAAAAAGTAGAGTACTGTGTGGATTTCTTAGTAAAAAGTAGAGTACTGTGTGGATTTCTTAGTAAAAGTAGAGTACTTGTGGATTTCTTAGTAAAAAGTAGAGTACTGTGTGGATTGTCTTTAGTAAACAGTAGAGTACTGTGTGGATTTCTTAGTAAACAGTAAGTACTGTGTGGATTTCTTAGTAAGAAGTAGAGTACTGTGTGGATTTCTTAGTAAGAAGTAGAGTACTGTGTGGATTTCTTAGTAAGAAGTAGAGTACTGTGTGGGTTTCTTCTAGTAGTTGAGTACTGTGTGGATTTCTTAGTAAAACTAGAGTACTGTGTGGAGTTCTTAGAAAGAGTGAGTATGTGTGGATTTCTTTCTTAGTAAAAGTAGTAACTGTGTGGATTTCGTACAGTAACAGTTAAGTACTCTGTTGATTTCTTAGTAAACAGTAGAGTACTGTGTGGGATTTCTTAGTAAGAAGAGAGTACTGTGTGGATTTCTTAGTAAACGTAGAGTACTGTGTGGATTTCTTAGTAAAAGTAAGTACTGTGTGGAATTTCTTAGTAAACAGTAGAGTACTGTTGGATTTCTTAGTAAACAGTAGAGTACTGTGTGGATTTCTTAGTAACAGTAGAGTACTGTGTGGATTTCTTAGTAAACAGTAGAATACTGTGTGGATTTCTAGTACCCAGTATGATTGTACTGTGTGGGATTTCTTAGTAAACGTAGAGTACGGTGTGGATTTTTGTCTTAGTAAAACAGTAGAGTACTGTGGGTGGAGTTTCTTAGTAACATTAGAGTACTGTGTGTTCTCTTATAAACAGAGGAGTACTGTGTGGATTTCTTAGTAAAAATTAAAGTACTGTGTGGATTTCTTAGTAAGAAGTAGAGTCACTGTGTGGATTCTTAGAACAGTAGAGGTACTGTGTGGATTTCTTAAGTAAAATAGAGTACTCTGTGTGGATTTCTCTTAGTCAAGTAAGTCTGTGTGGATTTCTTAGTAAAATTGAGTACTGTGATGGTTTTCTTAGTAAACAGTAGAGTCAACTGTGTGGATTCTTAGTAAAAAGTAGAGTACTGTGTGATTTCTTAGTAAACGTAAGAGTACTGTGGGGATTTCTTAGTAAACATAGAGTACTGTGTGGATTTCTTTATTAAGATAGAGTACTGTTGGAGTTCTTAGTAAGAAATAGAGTACTGTGTGGGTTCCTTAGTAAAGAAGTAAGTACTGTGTGGATTTTTAGTAAAAAGTAGAGTAACTGTGTGGATTTCTTAGTATACAAGTAAAGTACATGTGTGGATTTTCCTTAGTACAAAGTAGAGTACTGTGTGGATTTTTAGTAAAAAGTAAGTACGTGTGTGGATTTCTTAGTAAACAAGTTAGAGTACTCTGTGTGGATTTCTGTAACGTAAGAGGGTACTGTGTGGATTTCTTAGTAAAAAGTAGAGTACTGTTGTGATTTCTTAGTAAACAGTAGATTCTGTGTGGATTTCCTTAGTAAACAGTAGAGTACTGTGTGGATTTCTTGTACAAAAAGTAGACTGTGTGGATTTCTTAGTAACAGTAGAGTACTGTGTGGATTTCTATACACATAGGTACTGTGTGATTTCTTAGTTACCATAAGGTACTGTGTGTATTAATGGATGTCACTCAGGGCGAAGCGATAGAAGGAGAGAGTTACATAAAGGTAGGATACAGTCTATATATGAAAGTATAATGATGTCCACCAGCAACGCGAGAGAGGGAGAGAGTTATAAAGGTATGTAACACCATCTAGATATTAGTAATAAGGTTTTTACCAGGCGAAGGGAGACGAAGTTATAAATACGGATTAACAGTCTAGATGGAAACGTATTAACTGGCATGGTCACCATGGGGAGTGAGAGAGGGATGAGACAGTTATAAAGGTCGGATACAGTCCTAGATTGTAAAGTATAAATGGATGTCACAGTCGATTAGAGAGGGATAGATGTTATAAAGGTAATGAAACAGTCTAGATGGGAGTATTATGGATGTCACCAGGGACAAGCGATAGAGGGAAGATTAATAAATGTAGGATACTCTAGATGTTAAAAGTATATCGATTCACAGCGAAGCGAGCAGGGAGAGCGTTATAAGGTAAAACAGTCTAGATGTGAAGTATTACTGATTTCACATTCGAATCGAGCTATTGGAGAGAGTTATAAAGGTCGGGATAACAGTCTAGATGAGGAAAGTATTAATGGATGACCCAGCGAAGCGAGAGAGGGAGAGGTTTAAAGGTAGATAACAGTCCTGGATGTGAAAGTATTATGTTTCACCATGCTAAGCGAGGAGGGAGCAGAGTTTTAAGTACGATACAGTCTAGATGGTGAATATTATTATTGTCACAAGCGAAGCTAGAGAGGGAGAGAGTTTATAAGTGGAGGATACCGTCACTAGATGTTGAAAGATATAAATGGATTTCACCATGCGATACGAGAGGCGGAGAGATTATAAGGTAGGATAACAGTCTAGATGGAAAGTATTTAATGGATGTCACCAGGCGAAGCGAGAGACATGGAAGCAGTTATAAAGGTAGGATAACCAGTCTAGAATGGGAAAGTATTAAATGGATGTGCACCAGCGCGAAGCGGAGAGGGATAGTTTATAAAGGTAGGATAACAGTCTAGATGGGAAAGTATTAATGGATGTCACCAGGCGAAGCCGAGAAGGGAAGAGAGTTATCAAGGTAGGATAACAGTCTAGATGTGAAGTCTTAATGGATGTCACCAGGCAAGCGAAGAGGGAGAGAGTTATAAAGGTAGGATAACGTCTAGATTATGAAAGTATTCCTGGATGTCACCCACAGGCTCGCCGAGAGAGGGAGAGAGTTTATAAGGTGGATACCAGCTGGGCTGTGAAAGTATTATGGATGTCCACAGACGAAGCGAGTTAACGAGGATAGCAGTTTATAAAGGTAGGATAACATCTAGAGTGAAGTATTAATTGTCAACCATGAGCGGTAGGAGAGCGTTAAATTTAGGGGGCAGCAAGAGAGATGGTTTTTTAAGGCCTGAGTAAGCAGTGTTTCGTTGGGGGTCTGTGGAGAGATTTCCTGGCGAGGCGAGGAACGGCAGGAACCTGAGACCAAGAGAAAAGTAGGAAGGGCCTAGAGGGATTTAATGTTTCAATGAAGTGTATCCTGAATATGATTACATGTGTTTGATGGGAAGCCATCCTATGATTGAGTAGAGGGTTTGCCAGGTTGTCTTTTGGAGGAGAGCGAGATGATCCGAGCTGTCCGTTTTTAAAGGAATATTTCACTGCAGTAGTGAACCTATTCCTGCTTCTGTTCCACTCTAGTGTGTAATTATCCACTATAGCGAACAAAGGCAAGCGGTCGGGACTGTCACTGAGCCAAGCTCCGTATCAACGCAAAGTAAGCTTTTGTGTCATCTTCGTTCCTATTGCAGTAACTCATTCCTGGAAGACAGACGGGAGATGAGAGAGATGAAGGCCGGCGACACAAGTAGAAGAATGTTACAGAGTTCCCAGACTGGATGACTATACGGGCAGTGATGAGCATTTTACATAGTTGAGAGAGAGAAAAACTAAACTTGGTGTTTGGTCTTGTTATTTATATAGTCTTATATATCTCATCACTTTACTTGTATGGCTTTTAATTTGTTCATAGATATTGCTTACAGGGAAAGGAGAGTTTGTTTTCTAAAACATCCATCGAAGTCCAACACCACAACTTGGTCTAGAATCATGGTCTCTTAATACACTGGGCCCACCAAGCGAAATATTATTCCCCAAAGATCAGATGGTTGGAGAGACACGTCCCATCATTACAACCCAGAGTTGGGAGAAATTCACACAAAGATCCTTCAATCCCTCTCATCAACAACTGAGAAACAAGAAAAATTTCACATGGTCCAGATGTGGAACAACCCTTAGGGCTCTAAGAAGAGCCTTCATGAACATCATAGAATCACCAACAGGGGAGAACCTTTCCTTGTAAAGATGTGGTAAAAAGATCGCTAAAAGCACCCTTTTTTCAACCCCAAGAATCCCACAGGAGAGAAACCTTACTCTTTGTAGCAGACTGCAAGAACAAGTCCTCACAAAGCATCCCTTCTTTCACACCGCAAATTCACACTGGTGAAAAGCCCTTTGGCCTTTTTCTTCTATATTGGTGACGTGCACCGAATGTTAAAAAAAATCTTATATGTATCATTTAATCCGTTGTATCATTTAATCCGTTGTATCATTTAATACATTGTATCATTTAATACATTGTATCATTTAATCCGTTGTATCATTTAATACGTTGTATCATTTAATCCATTGTATCATTTAATACATTGTATCATTTAATCCATTGTATCATTTAATACAATGTATCATTTAATACATTGTATCATTTAATACATTGTATCATTTAATCCGTTGTATCATTTAATCCGTTGTATAATTTAATCCATTGTATCATTTAATCCATTGTATCATTTAATACATTGTATCATTTAATCCGTTGTATCATTTAATCCATTGTATCATTTAATCCGTTGTATCATTTAATCCGTTGTATCATTTAATCCATTGTATCATTTAATACATTGTATCATTTAATCCGTTGTATCATTTAATCCGTTGTATCATTTAATACATTGTATCATTTAATCCGTTGTATCATTTAATACGTTGTATCATTTAATCCATTGTACCATTTAATCCATTGTATCATTTAATCCATTGTATCATTTAATACATTGTATCATTTAATACATTGTATCATTTAATCCATTGTATCATTTAATACATTGTATCATTTAATCCGTTGTATCATTTAATACATTGTATCATTTAATCCATTGTATCATTTAATCCATTGTATCATTTAATACATTGTATCATTTAATCTACAAGGAGTTTGTATGATCTCCCCGTGCTTGCGTGGGTTTCCTCCGGGCACTCTGGTTTCCCCCACAATCATAAAGACATACTGATAGGGTGTATGTGTCAAATAAATGTGCTTAGATTGTAAGCTCTTCGGGTCAGGGCCTGGTGTGAATGTATACATGTAATAGTAAAGCACCACGGAAGATGTTGGCGCTATAGAAATCCACAATAATAATAATTAATTCATTGTAAATATGCGCAATACTGACTAAACCTCACTGCCTTTCTCCTTTATTACATCTTTCAAAGATAACAGAATCTTACAGCTTGTTACAGTGTCTCCATCTTTAATGTGAGTGACACAGTGACACTAACCTACTGTATCTACATCCAGACTGACACCTAACCATTCCCACATGTGACACGTTTACACCAATCACAGCTACAGGGGAGGGGCCAGGATCTTTCATCTCTACCTTAGGGGCGGGTCATCTAGTCTCCTCCCTATGTTGTCACAGAGTGGGTTCAGCCCATGGACTCTGGACCAATGAAATGGCTACTTTCCTGTATAAACTGTCATCACAGGAAATAGAGTCTCCATTTTATTGGTGGGAGGAAAGAGCTGTAAAGTACACATTGTTACCTTGTGGGAGAACTGACTGGACCAAGTGAGGAACATAACCCATCATCCCCTGTACTACATCTCCAGCCTGGACTACTGGGTAAGGGATTTACCTTCCTCCCTGTACTGTCTGTGGGACTGAGGGACCAAGTGACGGACTGGGAATCTGTGTCCCTGACATTACCCATCATCCCCTGTACTACATCTCCAGCCTGGACTACTGGGTAAGGGATTTACCTTCCTCCCTGTACTGTCTGTGGGACTGAGGGACCAAGTGAGGGACAGACTGGGAATCTGTGTCCCTGACATTACCCATCATCCCCTGTACTACATCTCCAGCCTGGACTACTGGGTAAGGGATTTACCTTCCTCCCTGTACTGTCTGTGGGACTGAGGGACCAAGTGAGGGACAGACTGGGAATCTGGGTCCCTGACATTACCCATCATCCCCTGTACTACATCTCCAGCCTGGACTACTGGGTAAGGGATTTACCTTCCTCCCTGTACTGTCTGTGGGACTGAGGGACCAAGTGACAGACTGGGAATCTGTGTCCCTGACATTACCCATCATCCCCTGTACTACATCTCCAGCGTGGACTACTGGGTAAGGGATTTACCTTCCTCCCTGTACTGTCCATTGCTAAGAAAGAACATATAACATCTGAGAGCAACATTGTTGCCATGTAAGTGTCACAGCCCCAGTAGTGATATCACACTGACATAGTAACAAATTGTGCTCTTTGATCTACTGAGCTTTTGTCTTATTGTGTTTGAAACATCACATTGCTGTAATATCCCATGGACTGTTAACCTGAAAAGACAGAACAGGAAGGGGGTGGAGTCTAATTACCAGGTGTGGATGAGATTGACCTGTCCATACAGTGACAATTACATTGAATTATGCGGAATTAAAAAGATTTTTAAAAAATGAAGAAATAAGATTTAAAGTTGGAAATCTTACCTAAACCCATAGGAAATGTTTAAAGTGCACCCATCAAATGAAAAACTGTATATAGGTAAGTCACACCCCAAAACTGCAATAATTGAAAATCTAAGGGGATGTAAGACTTTTAGAACGATGACCCACTTGAACACACTGTGGCACAAACGCAATCGCACGCGGAATCGCAAGCAATTTCATGTGCGATTTCGTTGCGTTTGCGGATGCGTTTTTCCATTAGATATAGAAAAACGCATGCGATTGAGATTTAAAAAATGGGGAACGCAAATCGCAATCGCATCGCACCAAGAACGCGTGTTCTTGGTGCGTTGCCGTGATTTCAATGAAAAAAAACGCATGCGCAAACGCAAAAAACAAAAGGCCGAGCCCTTACACATTATTGCTAGATCTCCGCTTTCAAAACTATTGGCGTTGGTTTATCTCTAAATAAATTCTTTTGAGCAGTGAATATGCCCTTTAAATAGAAATCTCCCACATAAAATAGTACATAACATACTTTAGGGATATGGGAATCGGTAGCCAAAACATAATCGCCATATCGGCTAAAAAACACAAGGGTCGTGCCGACCCGCAACGCACGATGTGTACGAACGAAAGTTTCGCCCGATAATCGGCCCGTTTGTAGGCACTTTATCGCCCGAAAAAGTCATTTGTTTGGAGATCCGCCAGGTCGGTTAGGCAACGATTCCCGACCAAAACAGACGTAAAGTGCCTACACACGGGCCGATTATCGCCCGAAACGTTCGTTCGTACACATCGTGCGTCAAGACCCGCGGCCGCACGACTTTAGTCAACTCTGTGTGGTAACTGTTTCCAGGCTACACCTTAATTTACAAAAAACCACATTCAGCTACTACAGCGGCAATATTACATGTAGAACCCTGAATGCAGCGTCCTGGGTTCGATCCCAATAGCAGATCCGATTACAGATCACACACACGATCAGATTTAGAGGATTTCCCTAGTGATCTGTAAAATTGTCTGTTATGGAATTGCTATAGGTTTATTAGACTCACAATGGGGGCAGTTGGCAGGATTACTGCACTGAATATTTTGTGGATTCAGTGGCGTAGCTACCAGGAGGCAGGGGATGCGACCGCACCAGGGCCCTTGGCCAAGAAGGGGCCCCATTTTTTTCCCAAAACTACTGTGTTCCAATTGTTGTACCAGTGGTCTGTATACAAAGCATTTTTACCATTGTCTGTGTGCCAAGCATTTAACCAGTGCCTGGCTGTGTGCGGTGCCAGTTTCCCAACCAGTTTATCAGTGTCTGCATGCCAAGCATTTAACCAGTGGGGGGCCCATAAGTCTGTAGCTATGCCACTGTGTGGATCCAAACCTAATGGCTTGTAATAATAGAGCGAGTATAGCGTAATACCTAAACCAGGTGCACCTGAGTTCTCCCACTCAGGTAAAATCACTCAAGATGGGTGCACCAAACGGAACACCCCCCCCAAGTAATACAAAAAACTGTAATAAGCACACTGAATGAGGGAGCGAGACAACAATAAAATATTCAAAAAAAACCCCAAAATTTATTATAATAGATACATTTAAAACACCTAAAAAATAGTAATTATATTTATATATAGCCGGCCAGCTATTAAATATTACATAACCATAAGTATCCCCATAAAATCACAATTTTAAGCTAAAAACAGAGGGATAGAAACCAGCATAGTACCCAGATTTATATATATGTGAAGCTAAGTTCGTAATAGGGTTCCAAAAAAACTAACCCTAATAACATGCAGAGTATGGATCCAATTTGAACAGTCCTTATATCAAAATTCAATTGTAAAGAGGATTCAAGTCCTGTATCAAAAATTAGGCATATATGATCAAATGTGTGCGCACACAAAGAAAAGTAATCTCCCCTTGCCCGGCCACGATGGAGTGTGATATAAAAATAGTATCCAGCATACTGGAACAGCGATGGGTACTATTTTTGCGCCCAGTTACGCGGGTTTATACGTTGGTTTTTGGGAGGAGAAATGCATCTGGGGTGCCCATAGAAATGGGGACTGTCTGTATTGGAGAAGATATATAGATGATGTTCTTATGGTGTGGACAGGCACCCCGGATACATTACAGGAATACATGGTGTTCATTGGTAAATCACATGAACACCTGCGATTCCAAAGTACCGAAAGTGTGATGTTTCTGGATCTTCACATACAGGTCAAAGTATAACTACTATTTTTTAGGTGTTTTACATGTATCTATTATAATAAATTTTTTTTTTTTTTTTTATATTTTATTGTTCGCTCCCTCATTCAGTGTGCTTATTACAGTCTAATGGCTTGTAATTTGCATTGTGGAAAGTTGTCTGTTGACTTCTAGCATTTATCTAGGTTTCTAAATAATTACAACAGTGCCTAGTTATGTTTATGTTAATTTTTAAGTTCTCTATTACTTCTGTTTATTTGTATAATTTTCATCCATCCTTCCAGACGCATTTAGGTTCTATTTTTCTTTAAACAAACCTGTGTTATGTACAAGGAGTATCATTACCCCCAGTTTAACATTAGACTATCTGTGTCCTACAAGCAGGGACCACAGGAATCTGACCAGAAACTGAAGATCATCTGGACCCAATGGAAAGCTCAGCAGGTCCACTTACTGATAGGGGTAAGTTTAACCAATGAATAGGGTTGTTTATTAAGGTGATAATGTAGGGTCTCTCCTTCATTCTATCCATGGAGCCCCCTCTGTATCCTCTATACACAGCTCTCCCTATACAATGTTAACAAGGGAAAGTGTCAGTGTTAGTGAAGGATCCTTCCCCTTACATTACACTGTTTGTCTCTGATTTGTAGGATTTCTGGACATTAAACCAGAAAGGACAGAAATAAATTAGAGGAGAAGAACCAGAATACTGATCATCTGGACCCAATGGAAAGCTCAGCAGGTCCACTTACTGATAGGGGTAAGTTTAACCAATGAATAGGGTTGGTTATTAAGGTGATAATGTAGGGTCTCTCCTTCATTCTATCCATGGAGCCCCCTCTGTATCCTCTATACACAGCTCTCCCTATACAATGTTAAAAAAGGGAAAGTGTCAGTGTTAGTGAAGGATCCTTCCCCTTACATTACACTGTTGTCTCGATTTGTAGGATTTCTGGACATTAAACCAGAAAGGACAGAATAAAATTAGAGGAGGAAGAACCATAATCTACGATCTTCCGGACAAATGGAAAGCTCAGCAGGTCCACTTACTGATAGGGGTAAGTACCCAGGAATAAACCCTTCATGCTTGCTATGTGAATTGGAGGTAGACTGATAAAATAAAGCAGTTTCTGACTATTGTCTTTATATAATCCTTTCTATTTTTTAACCTTCAGGTATTCCAAAGCTGGAACCAGAAATATTACAGATAAAGATAGAGAAAGAAGAACTGGACTGGGAAGATCATTTGGACCCAATGGAAAGCTCAGCAGGTCCACTTACTGATAGGGGTAAGTTTAACCAATGAATAGGGTTGGTTATTAAGGTGATAATGTAGGGTCTCTCCTTCATTCTATCCATGGAGCTCCTTCTGTATCCTCTATACACAGCTCTCCCTGTAGAGTTTTGAAAATTGTATGTCTGCCCTTACAATACAATATCTATGTGCCCAAACTTCTGGCACAGGCACTGCCATTCTGAGCCAACCTGTGATTTAATCTGATGGTCTGAAACCTTTTATTATGATGCTTGTGAAGGTTCTCCAAGGTGTATGGGCCTTTTATAGGGCTGTGAATGAGATTTTCCATGGGGCTGTGTCTGTGCATGGGATTTTCTATGGGGCTGTGCATGGGATTTTCTATGGGGCTGGCTGTGCATGGGACTTATATGGGGCTGTGAATGGACTTTCTATGGGGCTGATGCATGGGGACTTCTCTAGGGGCTGTGTATGGGACTCTTCTATGGGGTTGGGCTTTCTAGTGGGAGTGAGGGACTGTTCTATGGGGCTTTTCTGATGGGGCTGTGTATGGGATTTTCTATGGGGCTGTGTATGGGATTTTCTATGGGGTGCTTTTCTATGGGGCTGTGTATGGGATTTTCTATGGGATGTGCATGGGATTTTTTCCGGGCTGTGCAAAAAATGGGAGTTTCTATGGGCTGTGCATGGGAGTTGCCATGGGGCTGTGTATACTTTTTCTATGGGGGTTGTATGGGACTTTCTATGGGGCTGTGATTGGATTTCTATGGGGTGTGTATGGGGACTTTCTATGGGGCTGTGCATTGGACTTCTATGGGGTGTGCATGGGATTTTCTATGGGGGCGGTGCATGGGATTTTCTATGGCGGCTGTGTATTGGACTTCTATGGGGCTGGCATGGACTTTCTATGGGGCTGTGCATGGGGACTTTTATGGGGCTGTGCATGGGATTTACTATGGGGCTGTGTATGAGGACTTTTTAGGGGCTTTTCTATGGGGCTGTTGTATGGGACTTTTATTGGGCTGTGGTATGGGACTTTCCAGGGGCTGGTGGGATTTCAGGGGGCTGTGTATGGGGACTTTCCAGGGGGCTGTGTATTGGACTTCTATGGGGGTGTGCTAGGGGGATTTTTCAAGGGGTGTGTATGGGACTTTCAGGGGCTGTGTTGAGGGACTTTCCAGGGGGTGTGTATGGGGACTTTAGGAGTGTATGGGACTTTCCAGGGGGCTGTGTATGGGACTTTCCAGGGGGCTGAGGGTTGCGGACGTTTCCGGGGGCTGTGTATGGGACTTACGGGGCTGTGTATGGGACTTTTCTATGGGGCTGTGTATGGGGACTTTTCTATGGGCTTTTCTTTGGGCTGTGTATGGGACTTTTCTATTGGGCTGTGCATGGGATTTTCAATGGGGCTGTGCATGGGATTTTCTATGGGGCTGTGACATGGGATTTTCCATGGGGCTGTGTATACTATGGGGCTGTGTAGTAGGGGCTGTTTGTTCTATGGGTGTGTATGGGACTTTCTCTGGGGCTGTATGGGACTTTATATGGGGCTGTGTATGGGACTTTCTATGGGACTGTGTTAGGGCCTCTCTGGGGCTGTGCATGGGACTTTCTATGGGGTGTGCATGGGATTTTCTTGGGGCTGTGTATTGGACTCTTCTATGGGGCTGTGCATTGGACTTTCTAGGGGGTGCATGGACTTTCATGGGGCTGTGCAGAGTCTAGGGGCTGGTATGGGACTTTCTATGGGGCTGTTTATGGGGAGTGTATGTGGGACTTTTCTATGGGCTTGGATGGAATTTCAGGGATGTGTATGGGACTTCCAGGGGGTGTGTATGGGGACGTCCAGGGGGCTGTGTAGGGGACTTCTATTGGGGCTGTGTAGGGACATTTCCAGGGGGCTGTGTATGGGACTTTCCAGGGGGCTGTGTATGGGACTTTCCAGGGGGCTGTGTATGGGACTTTCCAGGGGTGGGGTATGGGACTTTCCAGGGGGCTGTGTATGGGACTTTCAGGGGGATGTGTATGGGACTTTCAGGGGCTGTGTATGGGAATTTCCGGGGGCTGTGTATGGGACTTTCTAGGGGGCTGTGCTATGGGACTTTCAATGGGGGGCTTGTGGAGTATGGGATTTTCTATGGGCTGGGTATTGGGACTTTCTATGGGGCTGTTGCATGGGGACTTTCTATGGGGCTGTGCATGGGATTTTCTCTATGGGTGTTGGATTGGGGACTTTCTATTGGGGCTGTGTATGGCGGCTTTCTATGGGGCTGTGGCATGGGGACTTTCTATGGGGCTGTGAGGGACTTTCTATGGGGCTGTGTATGGGACTTTCTATGGGGCATGGGTTGTGAGTGGGACTTTCTATGGGGCTGTTGTATGGGACTTTCTATGGGGCTGTGCATGGGACTATCTTCTATGATGGGGCGGTGCATGGGACGTTTATGGGCTGTGATGGATTCTATGGGGCTGTAGGTTTTGTATGGACTTTCTATGGGGGCTGTGCATGGGACTTTCGATGGGGCTGTGTATGGGACTTTTCTATGGGGCTGTGTATGGGACTTTCCTATGGGGCTGTGTATGGCGAAGGGCTATGGTTTCTATGGGGCTGTCATGGGATTTCAAGGGGGATGTGACATGGGACTTCCTATGGGGCTGTGTAGGGACTTTTATGGGGCTGTGTAGGGACTTTCTATGGGGCTGTGCATGGGACTTTCTATGGGGCTGTGTATGGGACTTTCTATGGGGCTGTGCATGGGACTTTCTATGGGGCTGTGCATGGGATTTTCTATGGGCTGTGTATTGGACTTTCTATGGGGTGTGTATGGGACTTTCTATGGGGTGTGCATGGGACTTTCTATGGGGCGTTGCATGGGACTTTTCTATGGGGCTGTGTATGGGACTTTTCTATGGGGCTGTGTATGGGACTTTTCTATGGGGCTGTGTATGGGACTTTCCAGGGGGCTGTGTATGGGACTTTTCTATGGGGCTGTGTATGGGACTTTCCAGGGGGCTGTGTATGGGACTTTTCTATGGGGCTGTGTATGAGAAAATAAGAAAATACAGTAATACTTAGATTGAAGAAACTAGGCTCTACCTTCCTCACCTTTCCCTGCCCGCTGTAGTCTTTGACTCTTTTACAAACTTGTAGTAGGTGGCTAAGGAAACAGCTGATCTCGCACTATATGCGATTTAAAACTTTGAGGTAAAATTGCCCTTTAAAATTTATCACTGTTAATCAGTTTTCATTCTTTTAGAGAATTGCTTCAATGACCAGGAGAGTTTGTTCTTTAAAACTTTCCCCATGTCCGAACACCAGAACAGTCAAGGTCTAGAATCCAATGGTTCTCCTAATACACTGGGTACAGCCAAGGAAATATTATCCCCAAGAGATCAGATGGTCGGAGAGAATTCCCATCATTACACTGAGTGTGGGGAGAAATTCAACACAAAGATCCTTCAATCCTCTAGTTTGCAGACTGAGAAACACAAAAACATATTCACGTGTCCAGAATGTGGGAAAAACCTTTCCACTAAGAAGAGCCTGCATGCTCATAAGAAAATCCACACACGGGAGAAACCTTACACTTGCACAAGAATGTGGAAGAAACCTTGCTTCTAAGTACAGCCTGCAAGAACACCAGAAAATCCACACTGGGGTGAAACCTTTCGCTTGTAAAGACTGCGGGAAAGAATTTATTCAGAAGACCCAACTTATACGACATGAGCAAATACACACTGGTGAGAAACTCTTCCAATGTACAGAATGTGGGAAAACATTTACTTATAAGCAACACCTTCTTTCACACCAGAAAATCCACACAGGGGAGAAACCCTTTGTATGTTTAACATGTGGTAAAAAATTCTCTCGAAAGACCCATCTTCAGTCACACATGCAATCCCACACAGGGGAGAAACCGTTTTCATGTTCAGAATGTGGGAAAACATTCTGTCGAAAAAGCAACCTTCAGTTACACCAGCAAATCCACATAGGAGATAAACCCTTTGCATGTACAGAATGTAATAAGAGATTCCTTAACAAAAACTCCCTTGTTTCACATAAAATTGTTCATTCAGGGGAGAAACCTTTCTGTTGTACAGAATGTGGGATCAAATTCTCTAGCATTTACAATCTTCGTTCACACCAACGTATCCACACATTGGAGAAAATCTTTATATGTACAGAATGTGGGAAAAAATTCTATCAAAAGTGCCACCTTGATGCACACAAGCGAATCCATACAGGGGAGAAACCTTTCTCTTGTACAGAGTGTGGGAAACATTTTTCTTGCAAGCAAGCCCTTGATTCACACCAGAGCCTCCACACAGGGGAGAGACCTTTCTCTTGTTCTGAATGTGGGAAAAAATTTTCTCTCAAGAAGAAACTTCTTGTACACCAAAAGCTCCACATAGATGAAAAACCTTTCCCTTGTACAGAATGTGGAGTCAAATTTTTTCAAAAGAGTCACCTCGCGTTACACGTACGAATCCACACAGGGGAGAAGCCCTATTCATGTACAGAATGTGGGAAACAATTTTCTCAAAAGTGCCACCTTCAGGCACACCTGACAATCCATACAGGGGAGAAACCTTTCACCTGTGCAGAATGTGGGGGGACATTCTCTCGAAAGACTTACCTTCGGGCACACCAGAAAATCCACACAGGTATAAAAAATTTTCCTTGTACAGAATGTGGGGTAAAATTTGCTCAAAAGCCCCACCTTCGGGCACACCTGAGAGTCCACACAGGGGAGAAACCTTTCTCTTGTACAGAATGTGAGAAGCAATTCACTAGCAAGCAAAGTCTTGTCTATCACCAGAAATCCCACACGAGTACATAATATAATGATATATTATTCAGAATGTTAGAATGAATACATGGAACTACCCACTATTGCTCACAGTAAAATCAGTGCTGACATTTACCTGCCGTATGGTGGGTTAACATACTGGATAATATGTTGAACCTGACAGTATTTACTGTTTATGATCCACGTGTCTGCATTGCCTAAAGGGTTCCTGAAATTCCAAACGTGGCAGTAATAATTTCATGTGAACTTACCATTTAATATCGGGTGGATTTTGCAATTCTACACAGCACTGCCATTTGCACGTTTAATAGTTTTACCTTGTCCTATCTGTGTGATACTGGATGACTAAGGGGTCTGAGAGTAGAGGATCAGAAAGTTATGGCACACTTATGAATGGGTGGTTGATGTGATACAGCTGCAAGACCAGTTGCACTCTAGTTAGTAAATTCAGTGATTTGGAAACACATCACAATCTTTCAGGGGTTTACTGCCATTGCAATGTTTATGCTAATAAATAAGTGAATTGATCAATTGGTTGTACCATCTGCTATATATCACTATGTGTCACTAGCTTTAAAGGGCAAGTCCAGCCTAAAAATAAGTAACTTTTAAAATAATTATTACCCCCCAAAACCTCACTTTCGTAAGTTTCCTAAAGATCAAAGATGCCCCAGAGCTTACTTACCTGACCCGGTCCCTCGCCCGCTATTCCACGTCCTCTGCTCCTGTTTCGAGCTCGTTGCGAGCAAAAAATGGAGCAGGGGACAGAAACCCCAAATCATGTAAGTAAGGATGCACGGAGTAAAAATTATATTATTAAAGGGAATGTCCAGCCTAAATATAAGTAACTTTTAAAATGTTTATTACCCCCCGAAACCTCACGTTGCGCCCTAACTGACAGCTGCAACCAGGAAGAGAAGCGGCAGTCAGCACCAGCCACGGAGTAGATGTGGTGAGGGACTGGGTCAGGTAAGTAAGTTATGGGGGGATCTGAGAAGTTTAGGAACCTTGCGAAAGTGAGGTTTTGGGGGGTAATAAACATTTTAAAAGTTATTTATATTTGGCTGGACTTGCCCTTTAGTAATATAATTTTTACTCCGTGCATCCTTACTTACATGATTTCGGATTTCTGCCAACATTTTTGGAATTAGAATATATATAAAATGCACCATCTGGTGTCGAAATAGTGAAACAGCCATGCCAAGCATAAGGTTACATTGTATGATATGCAAAGGTATCTTGTGACATAGTTACAATGAAATCTCAGGGGTTTTATCTGATTGGCTGCACTGAGTAAACTGGGGAAAGAGAAGTTGTTATAACATTAGCCAATCAGTTAAAGGACAACGGTAGTGTTGTTGCTCAGCCCCCTCCTTCTATCCCATGACTTATCCAATGGGAAGACACGCTCTACAAGAAGCACCTTTTCCCCCAATATGAGGGGGGTGGAGCCTGGACTGCACAGTTTACAGTAGTCCTTTAATTGTTGGTAGGACTGAAATGGACTGACAGGTCTGATTAAACTGGATTGTACATTTTTATATTTATTTTAGCAGCTATAAATAAAGCTTTTGATAATTTTACCTTTCTGCTGGATGTGTTTCTTTTTAAGAGACCAAGAAAGGTGACACCACGTGGGAAAGTCATTCACTTGTTTAAACTGGGGTATAATGGAGAATGAACAGCATGTTTACCCTTTGTAGGTTCTAGCTTTAAAAGGGTGTTATAATGAGTTGTTTCCAAGCCGACCCCCTCCCCAGCTTTGAGACCATGTACCTGGGTACCTCTACCATTGGAACAATGACCCCAAGCTGATGAATGGACTTAGAAAGGGTCAACCAGTATCTTCTGTTAAATTGACTTGGTTTCCGTATGATGCTATTTCAAAACATTGTTTTCCTTTTAATCCTGAGATAATGGAAATCCTATTACATATATACCCTGGAAGGATTGCACTTCTCTCAGTGGTAACTCTTTATGTTTCACCATGTCAGGGTGCCCCATGGGGCTACACCCACTCCAAAGGCAATACATCTTAACTCCATTTACCTTTTTCCTCTTTATTTTTCCTGCCACGTGGACATGTCGGATACCTGATATGGTTATAGCTGGAGATAAGTCAAATGCAGCTGTAAAGCCTTCTTGGGGCTTATGATAGTGAGATATTGCATATGAATGATGGGAGGTATCATGCTTTTTTTGCATATGCATTGCAGATGTTTAAGCTGCAGTCAGAGGAGCCTTGCATCTTCCTGACCCTTCCTTACATTCCTTGTATATCCCACACTTCCTGGCTGTCGTGGAAGTTTCCAAATTTTCAGGGAAAAGAAAGCTCCTAACTCCACCTCTGCCCACCCCTTTGGCTCCTAACTCCGCCTCTGCCCACCCCCTTGTTGATGTCACATATGCTACATCCCCGATCCCTAGCCATGCCCCCTTTCTCCATCCTGCCCGGAAGCCCGGAAGCCTCATATGGCAGGGTGTGATATCTGCCATCGACATATCGCAGCTCTGTGGGCTAAGCACACGCTCAGTAGCTCTAGATTGAACTGTGTGGTTACTAGCTAAAGGATCACTGAAAAATAACAAAACTTATCCACAAAGCATTCATTTTTCATAAATGTCATCTTGGGAGTTCATGTTTATAAAACGTAGAAGATACTTCTGGGTAATTTCCATGGTAGCCCTTGAGCAAATGCAATACCTTTTACAAGGCTTTAATCGGCATAGCACCAAGTAGATCCAGAGTGCAAACTGTAGACTGGTTTCAGCTTTATTGGGCAATCATCAGTACAAAATAGGCCTCTGGTCTGCAAAGCGAAGCACCACTTGACTGAAGTCACCAAATAATCAAGTAAAAGAAGAGATTTCTGGGTAATTTCATGGTAGCCCTTGAGCAAATTTGATGCCTTTTACTAGGTTTTTAGGGTATTGCACCAGCTTATTGGGCCATCATGAAAACTACCCACGTGCCTTTTATTTAGTAAAGGAGCCCCCCAGATCTCCTTACTTGATTAAAGGTTTAATGGTGTGTGTAGGTAGAGATATAGTGTTCTACATACCTTGTAACCATTGGTTATAGGAGCTGCTGTTGCTTTTCAGTGTTCTCAAACCAGTCTGATCATTCTCCTCTGACATCATAGTACATAATAACATAGTAACAAAGCATTTGACATCATAGTACATAATAACATAGTAACAAAGCATTTGACATCATAGTACGTAATAACATAGTAACAAAGCATTTGACATCATAATACATAATAACATAGTAACAAAGCATTTGACATCATAGTACGTAATAACATAGTAACAAAGCATTTGACATCATAGTACGTAATAACATAGTAAAAGCATTTGACATCATAGTACGTAATAACATAGTAACAAAGCATTTGACATCATAGTACGTAATAACATATTAACAAGGCATTATGTATTTGGATGTTTTCTTTTTCAGACCATTCTCTGTAAACCAAAGAGATGGTTGTGCATGAAATTCCCAGTAGATAATTAGTTTCTGAAATACTAAGCCGGGCCCTTCCAGTACCAACTACCATGTCACGTACTAAAAGCTTCCATCCCCTTTATTCCCGTTTTGATGCTCTGCAACTTGTTTTCACAACATTTAGATGGATAAATGCCTGGGGATTCTGTCATGTGATTGGCTGGTTAGCTATTTGTGTATGTAAAAGAGCAGGTATGTAATAAAGTGGCTAATGGGGGAATTGTTCTGTCGATCCAGGAATCCTTTCCCAATTGTACATTCGGAGTCACAAAGGAAATATTTTTCCCCTTCCTGTGTTTCCCCCCCCCCCCCTCACTGGATAAAGTGGTTGGGAAGGGTTTATTAGTAGTATAGTATAGTATATATAGTACAGTACAGTATAGTATAGTCAGTATAGTACAGTATAGTATAATATGTATAATATAGTATAGTATAAATAGTATAGTACAGTATAGTAAGTACAGTTTGTATCAGTATAGTATAGTATAGTATAGTATAATATATAGTTATAGTATAGTACAGTATAGTATAGTATAGTCAGTATAGGTAATAGTATAGATAGTATAATATAGTATAGTATAGTATAATATAGACAGTATAGTATTAGTATAGTATAGTATAGTACAGTAGTATAGGATAGTATAGTAAGTATAGTATAGTACAGTAATAGTATTTGAGGTTGAATAAAGACATACGTCCATCCAGTCCAACCATCTAGCAATATCCTCATTTCCTGTCTAACTGTTGATCCAGAGGAAGGCAAAAAACCACCAAATTTATGAAGGGGAAAAAATTTTCCTGACTCCAAGTGGCAATCGGAATTTCCCTGGATCAACTCTACTTTATGTATCAATACCAGTCACTTGTAACATTCCTTGTTTGCAGAAACTCATCCAGCTTTTATTAAACTGACCAATGAACCTGCCATAACAACGTCCACTGGAAGACATTTCCATAGCTTTACCGTTCTCACAGTGACAAACCCTTTCCCAACTCTACTTTATGTATCAATCCAGTAACTTGTAACATTCCTTGTTTTAGAAACTCATCCAGCTTTTTATTAAACTGACCAATGAACCTTATAACAACATCCACTGGAAGACAGTTCCATAGCTTTACCGTTCTCACAGTGACAAACCCTTTCCCAACTCTACTTTATGTATCAATACCAGTAACTTGTAACATCCTTGTTTGAGAAACTCATCCAGCTTTTTATTAAACTGACCAATGAACCTGCATAACAACGTCACTGGAAGACAGTTCCATAGCTTTACCGTTCTCACAGTGAAAACCCTTTCCCAACTCTACTTTTGTATCAATACCAGTAACTTGTAACATTCCTTGTTTGTAGAAACCCATCCAGCTTTTTATTAAAACTGACCAATGAACCTGCCATAACACGTCCACTGGAAGACAGTTCCATGCTTACCGTTCTCACAGTGACAAACCCTTTCCCAAACTCTACTTTATGTATCAATACCAGTAACTTGGAACATTCCTTGTTTGCAGAAACTCATCCAGCTTTTTATTAAACTGACCAATGAACCTGCCAAACAACATCCACTGGAAGACAGTTCCTAGCTTTACCGTTCTCACAGTGACAAACCCTTCCCAAACTCTACTTTATATATCAATACCAGTAACTTGTAACATTCCGTTTGTAGAAACTCATCCAGCTTTTTATTAAACTGACCAATGAAACCTGCCATACAACGTCCACTGGAAGACAGTTCCATAGCTTTACCGTTCTCACAGTGAAAAACCCTTTCCCAACTTGAAGTCTAAACCTTTTTTCTTCAAGCTTAAAGGATGTCCCGTGTTTTGACATTTCTATTGGTGAACAATGCCCAAGATAGTTGATTGTATGGCCGTTTAATGTATTTATACACAGTAATTATATCCCCACGCAAAGCCTTTTTCCAGTGTAATAATTGTAACTTTCCAGTCTCTCTTCATATTCAACGCCCCCAATTCCCATTATAATTTAGTGCCCTTCTTGAACCCTTTCTATTTCAAAGATGTCCTTTGTATACACAGGATTCCAAAAATTGCACTGCATATTCCAAATGAGCCTTACCAATGCTTTGTAAAGAGGGAGAATTACAGTTTCTCCCTTGAATCATACTCTCCTTATACAAGCACAATACCATGCTGGCTCTGGCTGTTGCTGCCTGGCACTGCTGCTTCCTTTAAGTTGTTATCCACCAAAACTCCAAGATCCCTTCCAACAGGGATTTACCTTAACACAGGAGCATTTATAGTAAGTGGCACAAGGATTTTAAGTCCAAAATGCATAACCTACATTTATCAACATTGAATCTCATCTGCCACTTAGCAGCCCAATGTGACAATCTATCTAGATCCCCCTGCAACGACTTGCACATCCTCTATGTTTGTAATGGTCGACAAAGTTGGTTGTGTCATCACGCACAACAAAAACCTTGCTGACAATACCCACTTACAAATCATTAATAAATAGATTAAATAGAAGTGGCCCCAGCACAGACCCTGTGGCCCCACTAGCACTTAGCCTATAATGATGAAACCCCATAACAACAACTCTCTGATCCTATTCATTAACCAATTTTCTATCCATGTACCAATGCAACTCCCCAGACCAACAGACCTAGCTTAACATTAGTCGCCTATGGGGGACTGTATCAAAAGCTTTGCAAAATCCAAGTAAACTACATCACTGCTATGCCAGAGTCTAAATTCTACTTACCTTTCTCATAAAAGCCAAGCAAGGTTATTGACAAGATCTATTCCTCCAAACCATGCTGGTTACTACTTATAATGTCAGTCCTGAAACATACTCTAGAACATTTTCCCTTATTACCATATATACTCGAGTATAAAACCGAGAATTTTCAGCTGAAAATATCAGCCTGAAAATCTGACTCGGTTATACTCAAGTCAGACACTTTTAGCCACTTACTTTGAATCGGACGCCCTCGCTCGCTTCGTCCCTGCCTGTTTCTGGCACACGTCACTGCCCCGGTGCAGATTAGTGACGTCAGATGGTGGCGCCAGAGCGGGGCCGTGGGGAGAGAGTAAGTGAAGTCAGACGGTGCGCCAGTAGAGGGAGGGAGCGAGCGAGCGGTGGACGGATTTCTATCTGCCCCAGAGGTCCACATGATGGCGGTTACAAGAGGGAAAAAGGCTCATTTTCACACAAGTACCGGTAAGTCAGCACTTCTCATCTCCATCCATGTGCCTATATGGGAGGCTGTTTATAAACATTCATGGAGACCCCTGTTTCAGAGGAGATGGTTCCAGTTTATTGTGAAAATACAGGCCCGTGTGGCTGAAGCCCATAACCTCACCTTTTTGAGACATTCTACCCTCGGTTTATACTCGAGTCTAATGATTTACTACTTTTTTAGGTAAAAAATGGGTACCGTGGTTATATCTCGGGACGGTTTATACTCGGTATATCGGTAAACTTTCCAAGATCTTCCCACCACTGAAGTTAAACTTACAGGCCTGTAATTACCCGGCTGTGAACGACTACCTTTTGAATATGGAATAACATCAGCCTTTTTCCATCAGAGGCACACCACCGACATGAGGGAATCTGCAAAAATAAGAAACAATGGCCTAGATAAAACTGAATTAGCTCCCTAAGTACCGCAGGATGTATTGTATCCGGTCCAGGAGATTTATAACATTAACGTTATTTAGTTCTTTCTGTACATATCCTCAGTTAACCAAAGTGCACCTAAAAAATCTTTATACCTATCATGACTGATACTCTATGATATCGTACTTGGACTTCTATAGTGTATTACAGAGGGGAAAAAGTATGTCAAGGCATCTCTTGTCGCCATCCCTCCGTAACTAACTTATCCCCATTAATTAATGGTGCCACATCTCAGTCTCATCTTCTTACTATTAATATACTTAAACATTTTTAGGCTTAGTGATGCTTTGTTCAGCTATCATAACTTCATTATTAATTTTAGCTAGTTGATTGCTTTCTTACACCTCAGTTTTTTAATCCCTAATGGCCCTTTCCGTTCCTCCAGCCATATAGGTTAAAAGCCTTTTTCTTCTTTCCATTTGCCTCTTACATCAGAATTCAGCCCAAATGGGCGCGGATTATTTTTTTCACAGTCATTTCCCAAGGGTATAAATGTTGTGAAACTGGCTTAATCCCCTTGAACACAGTCCACTTCTGTTCAGTACAATTACCTGATAATACATTATCCCAGTTGATATTCTGAAGAGCTGCTTTTAACCTGGGCATAATTTCCCTTCCCGAAATAAATGTCTTTGTAACCCAGCACACTTTTCCTTCGTAACAAAGTCCACCAAGCCACTATTTCATGGTCACTATTCCCTAAGCCTCCGTACCTTTATATCATAATGCGCCAAATGTTAGATATTACCAGAACTACACCAGAGAAATTACCTGCAGCAAATTCAGGAAACTCATCCCCTTTTCTGTGATGGCAGTTACATACACCAATCAGTGTCAGGGGAATTGAAGTCCCCCATAATGAGAACACTCCCCAAACTTGCAGCCCTTGCCCAACTGCATATGAGTTACTCAATCCCTCTCTGCTGGCATTGGAGGCTTATAGCAGACACCAACAATGACATTAAACCCTTTCCTGTTGCTAATACCACACATATGCCTCCACTTTAACATCCATATCGCCAGTTATCACTTCTTGAATTGGCTTCAATTCTTTGTTAAACATAAACAACTACTCCTCCCCCTTTCCTTTTTTCTCTGTCCTGCCTAAACACAGGCATATCCTTTTCTAAATTTACAGGCCCGTCGTGGAGAACTGTTCAACCATGTTTCATGCTATTTACCTATACATCATACTTTTTATTCATGCCATAATTTCCAGTTCACCATTTTTGTCGCCAGGCTTCTCGCATTTGCAACATACATTTATATTTATATCCTGATTTATTCATACACTTTATACACATGCCCCCTATCCCCTATGCTAACAACCTCCTTTTCCGCCGCCACTGGCCTATCTGCACCCGCTCCTCCTGGCTATTATCCCGTTGAGAGTGCTAATTACCCATGCCCCCCCCAAAACCTATGTTAAAAAATCTCCTCCACCCCTGCTACATCTCTCTCCCTAACAGCGCACGCACCACTGTAGGTAAAAGGTTGGACTAGATGGCGATTGTCTTTATACACCTCCAATACTCTGTTACTATGATTAACTGTTTATCAGGACATTATTGGTAGGGTGGAAAAGGTTGGACTAGATGGACGTGTCTTTATACAACCTCCAATACATGTTACTATGTACTGTTATACAGACCTTATGGGTTTAGGGTAAAGTTTGGACTAGAATTGCACATAGGTTCTTTACAACCTCTCATACTATGTTGCTATAGAACTTTTATAGGACAGTTATGGGTAGGGATAAAGGTGAGACTATTGGACGTATGTTCTTTATACACACCTCCAATACTATGTTACTATTAACTGTATACAGACATTATTAGGTAGGGTAAAAGTTTGGACTCGGATAGACACTATGTCTTTAGACAACCTCCAATATCTGTTACTAGGTAACTGTTAGCAGACCATTATGTATAGGGTATAAAGGTTGGACTGATGGACGTATGTCTTTATACACCTCTGAAATACTATGTAACTGAGTAACTGTTATAAGGACATTATGGGTAGGGTATAAAGGTTGGACAGATGGACGTATGTCTTTATACAACATCCCAAAATTACTCTGTTACCATGTAACTGTTATAACAGACATTATGGAGGGGTATAAAGGTTGGACTAGATGGCGTATGTTTTTACAACCTCCAATACTATGTACTATGTAACTTTTACGAATTATGTAGGGTATAAAGGTTGGCTAGATGGACGTATGTCTTTACTACAACCTCCATACTATGTACTATGTAAACTGTTTAGACATTTGGGTAGGGATAAAGGTTGTGACCTAGATGACGTAATGTCTTTATATACAACACTGCCACATACTATGGTACTATGTAACTGTTTATAGACATTGATGGGTAGGGGTTTAAGGTTTGGACTAGGTGGACGTATTCTTTTTAAAACTTCCAATACTATGTTTACTATGGTAACGTTCTTACCAGACATATGGGTAGGGTATAAAGGTTGTGACTCGAGGAGTATGTCTTATACCAACCTCCGGAGCTCTATGTTCCTATGTAAACTGTTATACAGACATTATGGGTAGGGTTTATAAAGGTTGGACTAGATGGACGTTATGTTTTATCAACCTCCAATTATATGTACTTAGTAACTGTTATACAGACATTATGGTAGGGTGATAAGGTTGCACTAGATGGACGGGATGTTCTTTATATACAACCTCCAATATCATGTTCTATGTAAACTGTATACGACATTATGGGTAGGGTATAAGTGGCCTAGATGGCGTATGTCTTTAACACTCCCTAACTATGTACATGTAACTGTTATACGACATATGTGGTAGGGTATAAGTTGGTGACTAGGATGGACGTATGTCTTTAATACAACCTCCAATACCATGTTACTATGACTGTTATACAGACATTTGGGTAGGATATAAGTTGGACTAGGATGGACGTATGTCTTTTATACAACCTCCAATACATTTACTATTGAACCTGTTTACAGACATTATGGGTAGGTATAAAGGTTGAGGACTAGATGACGTATTCCTTTATACAAACTCCATGACTATGTTACGATGTAAACTGTTATACAGACATTATGGGTAGCGGTATAAAAGGTTGGACTAGATGATTATGTCCTTTCCCATACAAACTCCAAATCTATGTTATATGAAAAACTGTTATACGGACATTATGAGGTAGGGTTTAAAGATTTGGGACTAGATGGATCTTATGTCTTTATACACTTCAGTAGTAGGGCCTACACCATTTCCATAATCCGATCATAGGACCTCCGTGATGCAATAACCCATTATACCACTTTATATATTACACTGTTAGAGGGTGAACATTATCCACTATATATTACTGTAAGGGAACATTATCCCTTATATAGTTACACTCGGTAAGGGGAACATTATCTTATATATACACGTAAGGGGACAGGAACCTTATATATTCACTTAGGAATATTAGTTACTTACACTGTAAGGGGAACATTATCCTTATATATTACACTGTAAGGGGGAACATTATCCTTATATATTACACTGTAAGGGGAACATTATCCCTATATATATTACACTGAAGGGGAACATTTTCCCTTATATATTAACTGATAAGGCGGAACACTTTCCCTATATATATTACACGGTAAGGGGAAAATTTCCCTTATATATCACTGTAAGGGTGGAAAAGTATATCCTATATTATACACTGTAAGGGGAACAAATATCCCTTATATATTCACTGTAAGGGAAAATTATACCTTTCGTAAGGGGAACATTCTCCTTATATATTACACTGTAAAGGGGAACATTATCCTTATATATTACAACTGTAGGGGAAACACTTATCCCTTATATATAACACTGTGGGAACATTATCCTTTATCATAATTACACTGTAGGGGAACGTATACCATATATATTACACTGAAGGGGAACAGTATCCACTTTATATTACACTGTAAGGGGAAACATTATCACCTTATATAGTTCACCTGTAAGGGAACATTATCCTTTATATATTACACTGTAAGGGGAACGTTATCCATTATATATTTACACTGTAAGGGGAACATTATCCCTATATATAAACTGTAAGGGGAAACATTATCCCTTATATATTACACTGTAAGGGGAACATTTATCCTATATTATACCACTGTAACAAAAGGGGACACATTATCCCTAATATTACACTGTAAGGGGAACATTATCCCCTTGTTATATATTAAACTGTAAGCGGAACATTATCCTTTATAGAGTTTACACTTGAAGGGGAACATTATCCATTATATATTACACATGTAAGGGGAACATTATCATTATATATTACACTGTAACGGGACAATATACCTTATATATACACTGTAAGGGGAAAATGATCCCTGATATATTACACTGTAAGGGAACATTTACCTTTATTATGGGTACACTGTAAGGGGAACATTATCCATATATTACACTGTAAGGGGCACATTATACCTTATATATTACACTGTAAGGGGAACCTTTCCTTTATATATTACACTGTAAGGGTATATCCATTAGATATTACACGTCAAGGGGAACATTTATCCTTATATATACACTTGGTGTATTTTTTTATTTTGAACTGGGAAATTATCCCTTATATATTACACTGTAAGGGGAAACATTATCCCTTATAACACTGTAAGGGGAACATTTACTATATATTACACTTAAGGGGAAACCTTATCCTTAGTAACTTACACTGTAAGGGGAACATTATCCCTTATATATTACACTGAAGGGGAAACATTATACCTTATATATTACACTGTAAGGGGAAAATATCCTTATATCTTACACGGTAAGGGGTAAATATCCCTTATGATTACACGTAAGGGGAACATTATCTATTATTACACTGTAAGGGAAACAATTATCCATTATATATTACACTGTAAGGGGAAACATTATACCTTATATATTAACACTGTAGGGAACCCTTTATACCTTATATATTACACTGTAAGGGGAACATTATCCTTATATATTACACTGTAAGGGGAACATTATCCCTTATTATTACACTGTAAGGGGAAAACATTATCCCTTATATATTTACACTGTAAGGGGAACATATCCCTTATATATTACACTGGAAGGGGAAATTTTATTCCCTTATTATTACACTGTAAGGGGAACATTATACCTTATATATTACCACTGTAAGGGGAACATTATCCCGTAGTATTACACTGTAAGGGGAAAAATACCTTATATTAGTTACATGTCAAGGGGAAACATATCCCTTATAGATTACACTGTAAGGGGAACATTATCCCTTATAATTACACTGTAAGGGGAACCTATCCCTTATATATTAACACTGTAAGGGGAACATTATCCCTGATATATTTACACTGTTAAGGGGAACATTATCCTATATATTACATGTAAGGGGAAACATTCCGTATATTATTACACTGTAAGGGAACATTATCCTTAAGTATTATACTGAACGGGAACATTATCCTTATATAGTACACTGTAAGGAACATTATCCCTAATATTACACATGTAGGGGAAACATTATCCCTTATATATTACACTGTAAGGGGAACATTATCCCTTATATATTACACGGTAAGGGGAACATTATCCCTTATCTATTACACTGTAGGGGAAATTATACCCTTATATATTACACCTGTAAGGGGAACAGGTATCCTTAAATACACTGTAAGGGGAACTTATCCCTTATATATCATGTAAGGGGAACATATCCCTATATTACACTGTAAGGGGAACAGACCCTATATTTACACGTAAGGGGAACATATCCATGATATATTACACTGTAAGGGGAACATTCTCCTTATATATTACATGTAAGGGGAAAACATTAGCCTTTATATATTATACTGTAACGGGAGGCATTATCCCATATATTACACTGTAAGGGAACAATATACCTTATATATTACATGTAAGGGGAAAATTATCCTTATATATTTACACTGTAAGGGAACATGATCCGTAGATATTTACACTGTAAGGGGAACATTATCCCTTATATATATTACACCGTTGTCAAAGAAAAAGGGGAAAACATGACAAACAAAAACAAAAATAACAAAAAAAACATTAAAAAAACACAAAAATAACATTAAAAAAGAAAAACAAAAAAAAAAAAAAATACATTACATTAACCTATATATTACAGTAAGGGGAAAACATTATCCTTGATATTATTACACTGTAAGGGGGAAACATTATCCCTGATATATTACACTGTAAGGGGAACATTATCCTTAGATATACACTGTAAGGGGAACATTATCCCCTGATATATTACACTTGTAAGGGGAACTAATCCCTTATATCGACAATGTTAAGGGGAACATTATCCCTTATATAACAGGTAGGGGAAATTAGACCTTAATAGTTACCATGTAAGGGGAACATTATCCCTTATCTAGGACACTGTAAGGGGAACATATCCCTTAATATTACACTGTAAGGGGAACATTATACCTATATATTACACGTAAGGGGAACATTATCCCTTATATATTACACGTAAGGGGAACATTATCCCCTATATATTACACTTGTAGGGGACATTATCCATTATATATTACACTGGTAAGGGGAACATTATCCCCTTCATATATTACACTTAAGGGTGAACAGTTCTTACCTTATATATTACACTGTAAGAGGGAATCAATTATCCCTTATTATTTACAATGTAAGGGGAACATTTATCCATTATATCTTACACGGTAAGGGGAACATTATTACCTTATATATTACACAGGTAAGGGAAATTATCCCCTTATATTATATACATGTAAGGGGAAACATATACATTATTATTAAACGGTAAGGGGAAACATGATCCATTAGATATTACATGTTAGTGGAACATTATCTCCTTTCTAGTACACTGTAAGGGGACATGATAACCGATATTACACTGTAAGGGGGGGGGGAACATTATCCCTTATATATTAAACTGTAAGGGGAACATTACCTTTATATATTATACTGTAACGGGAACATTATCCAGATATCTTACACTGTAAGGGGAACATTATCCCTTATTATACCTGTGTAAGGGAACATTATCCTTATATATTTACACTGTTAAGGGCGAAGACATTTCCCTTATAATATTCAATGTAAGGGGAACATTACCATTATATATTACACTGTAAGGGGGAACAATTATCCTTAATAGTACACTGTAAGGGGAAATTATCCGTATATATTACATGTAAGGGGAAAAATTATCCCTTAGATATTACACTGTAAGGGGACCATTATCCCTTATAATTACACTGTAAGGGGAAACATTATCCCTGAATATTTACACTGTAAGGGGAACATTATTCCCCATATATTCACTGTAAGGGGAACATTATTCACTTATATTAGACACTGTAAGGGGAAAAATTATCCCAGTATATATTACCCTGTAAGGGGAACATATCCCGTATATATTACACTGTAAGGGGAACATTATCCCTATATTATTACACCTGTAAGGGACCATGATTTGAGAGGTATTCCTCTTCCAGCAGTTCGTCCAACAGTGTTACAATGTATAACAATGAGTACAGGGATTCCCCAGGATTGATACATGTATCAAAGTGCAGAGTCCAAGAGAGATACATGTATCAAAGTGCAGAGTCCCCACAAGAGATACAATGTATCAAAGTGCAGGTCCCCACAAGAGATACAATGTATCAAAGTGCACAGTCCCCCAGAAGAGATACAATGATCAAAGTGCACAGGCCCCCCCCAGAAGAGATACAATGTATCAAAGTGCAGTTCACAGAAGAGATACAATGCATCAATGTGCAGAGTCCCCAGAAGAGATACAATGTATCAAAGTGCACAGTCCCCAGAAGAGATACAATGATCAATGTGCAGAGCCCCAGAAGAGATACAATGTATCAATGTGCAGAGTCCCCAGAAGAGATACAATGTATCAATGTATCATGAGACTGAAAAAGAGGAACCTGATGAAAGAACCCAGACAATTCGCTCTGTTTGCCAGCAGCCCAGCTCAGCTCTCCCAGGAAGCAGTTGAAATCTTCAATTACATAGTAATTTCCTTAGATTTAAAAACTGTGAAGTTGCCCTCCCCAACTTCAGGAGGGCACAGCACTTTTCGGCTATGCAGCCACAGCTCAGCTTGCTTGGGGGGTAGGGATAGAGAGCTGATATCAGGGCTGCTTAAGGACCGTCTCCAAAGAGCTTCTTTGCAAGCACCGAGAACTGGTATTATCAGCTGATCCTGATGTTCTCTCCTTTCCCACTGAAAAGCATTGATTGCCCAAGCTGCACACAGGCTGTAAAGACAACACGGGAAACAGATTTTTTAAAATTGTTAAAATTAAAAGTTAAAGGAATTTTTTTAATTGCTCATTACTGGAAACATATAATCTTCCCAACTATCATTGTACCATTTTTTGTTGATCTGTCCCCTATTTCTTTAGATATCCAGTCAGATACATCTTACATTTCAGCTGTCAATCAAGAGGCCTCATTATCATAAACTCTTCTGTTATGTATAGTTTTGCAGTAGCTGGAATGGTGACAGTTAGATGGTAAACTGTATGGCGGGAAATTCCCTCTCCCAATGATGCCTCATAGGGATTACGAGATGTTGCCCTCACAGAGATCAGATAGTCTGGCAGGGGGTGGGGTGGGGGGGACTGAGGCAATAAGCTTGAGTAAAACAAGTACTGGATTGAGGTCATGCAGTAACACAACACATCAGAGAAAGTGCTGCTTACATGTATTCATTTATAGACTGAAACGAGGCAGTCATTTTTCTAGCGAACAATTCTTTAATTGTTTATATTGAATGAGAAATCAAGTTAAGAGCCCAATACTATTTCCAATAACAATGCAACAGTTCCAAAAATTCTAAAGGATTTTAAAGGGTTACAGAAGTGGTGGCTACATTGTAGCTGTAATGTTCTCTGTATATCAAGAGGGACAAGGCAGTGTTTGGGTGTGTGTGTTTTATTTCCATTTGAAATAAAACTGTTCCCGTTTTCAGCCAGACCCAGCACATTCTATTAACAGTAACAATCTCTGTGTGCATATTATCTAAGATGTAACGTCCAATCCCAGCCTTGCTCTTGCGCCACAGTCTATCAATGAAATTACCCAGAAGTCTCCCATCTCTGTGACATAAAGAAAATGGGAACTGTAGACAAGTGACTTTTTAAATCATTTAAGTAAGTGACATCAGTCAGTCTGTGGCAACACCATAAAGCAAGGAAACAGGCGTGGCAAGCCTGATCGCAATGCAATGTGTTAAACATGGTTTTTTATGTGTGTTGTTGCGAGTTGAACATATTTTTCATGCAGTAAAAGTGTTTGTATTAAAACTAAACTTTGCACACACTGGTGATTTCGCTCATATTGAGCCACAGATCAACAAACAACACCGACAAATGCACACACATGGGCAATTATCACCCACAGTGGCAGTTCAATGGCTGCTCATTCATTGTGGGTGCGCATTGTCCATGTGAATCAACCTTCAGATTGACATGAATGGATAATCTAAAGCTAGCCATACACAGGCAGATGTTCTTCCCATCAGATTTCCAGAATTGCCCAGTTCCCCACCTTAAATGTTCGCGGGGGCCGGAGATCGTTGCCCAACTAGCCGGGTGGATCTCCGAACGAGCACCCGTTTTGGCTGATAAAGTGCCACAATTGCCTGGCCCTATTTCGTTTTTACGGTCGATAGGAAAAGCCAAAAATGTATTGATATTTTGAGCGATCCGACATCAATTTTTGTTGATCCCAGCTTAAGTACATGTCATAAGACAATCCATCCAGTACTATAGAATATATATATATATATATATATACTATAATAGCAATATGGATGGGGTTGTGCTCAGTAAGTGTTTTACACCTCTTGATCTCCTGGGAATGGGTAAGTAGCAATGTTGATTGCTCCCTGATAGGAGGAAGTTATGAAAAGTGCTTATGGGAGGTGTGAGAATGTAAACAGATACCTAACCATAAATAAACATGCAACAAGGTTAAAAGACTTTATTATTAGTAGTAGTAGAAGTAGTATTGGTATAACTATTATTATTAGTGTAGTAGTATAACTGTTGTATTATTATTATTATTATTAGTATCATTAGTAGTAGTAGTAGTATTGGTATAACTATTATTATTAGTAGTAGTAGTATAACTTGTTATTATTATTATTATTATATAGTAGAAGTAGTAGTAGTAGTAGTATCATCAGTAGTAGTAGTATTAGTATAACTAGTATAACTTGTTATTATTATATCATTATTAGTAGTATTAGTAAACTATTATTATTATATTATTATTATTATTATCATCATTATTATTATGAGTATAACTGTTGTTATTATTATTATTATTATATATATTATTATCATCATTATTATTATGGAGTAAACTGTGTTATTATTATTATTATTATATTTTATTATTATTAGTAGTAGTAGTAGTAGTATTATATAACTATTATTATTTTATTATTAGTATAACTGTTTTTATTATTATTTATTATATATATAGTAGTAGTAGTAGTAGTAGTAGTATAACTATTATTATTATTATTATTATTATTATTATTATATTATTATTATTTTGTAGTAGTAGTAGTAGTAGTAGTAGTGTATAACTATTGTTTTATTCTTATTATTATTACTATTGTTATAGTAGTAGTAGTATTACTATTTGTATAATTTTTATTCTTTATATTAGTTTTATCACTATTGTTATTATTCTATCATTAGATAGATAGATAGATAGATAGATAATAATTATCATAATTGATAATAAAGAATTGTAGAATTAATAATACCAAATACATCTTCATTTATAATAAATAAATATAAATAGATAGATAACAAGAGAGATAGATAGATAGATAGATAGATAGATGATAGATAGATAGATAGATGATAGATATAGACAGACAGACATACAGACAGACAAGATAGATAGATAGATAGATGATATATAGACAGACAGACAGACAGACAGATAGATAAATAGATAGATAACAGAGAGATAGATAGATAGATAGATAGATGATAGATAGATAGATAGATAGATAGATAGATAACAGAGAGATAGATAGATAGATAGATAGATAGAGATAGATAGATAGATAGATAGATAGATTGAATATATAGACAGACAGACATACAGACAGACAGATAGATAGATTAGATAGATAAATAGATAGATAACAGAGAAGATAGATAAGATAGATAGATAGATAGATGATAGATAGATAGATAGCTGATATATAGACAGACAGACATACAGACAGACAGATAGATAGATAGATAGATAGATAGATAGATAGACAGACAGACATACAAACAGACAGATAGATAGATAGATAGATAGATGATAGATAGATGATATATAGACAGACAGACAGACAGACAGATAGATAGATAAATAGATAGATAGATAGATAGATAGATGATATATAGACAGACAGACATACAAACAGACAGATAGATAGATAGATAGATAGATTATAGATAGATGATATATAGACAGACAGACAGACAGACAGATAGATAGATAAATAGATAGATAGATAGATAATAGTTACATATGTAGATTATTTATGGCTTGAGAAATGTCTTAGGACAAAGACTGAAACGTTGCTTGATATTTTGCACCAATTTATGAATAAATCACGTATGAAGACCCAGGAGTGCTCTTTGTTTTACATATGACAACTAAACATAAATATATATAAGTCACAACAGATATACATAACGAAATGTACTTACCTGGGTGCTGTCTCAAAAATAGATACACGACTCACTCCACAATATTATCCAAAAAGCAGCTTTATTAAGCCAACATGTTTCAGCCTTAATTAGGCCGTCATCAATGCTATATTTAGACAGGCCATCTCCATAATGTACATACAGTATATATATATATATGAGGTGGGAAGTAGTATGGTAGGGTAGGAAGGTGAGTCACCTACCTTCCTGAAAAATGATTATTAATGCTGTTTAAATATTATCTGTTGTATTCAGTTTGATCAACTGGACTTGAAGTTTAGTTGTTCAAGACGTTTCGCTAGTCATCCGACTGGATCTCTCAATTCAGAGAATATTTCTTTTTATATATTGTTCTATACAGTGAAGTGTCATTTTATGAGAAAATAAAGTACTTTGGTTTGTACGCACAATGTCACTTTATAATTATTTCAGCCGACCACACACACTACTTAGATCTCACACCAATCGATATTCCATCTGAGATGAATGTCTAAGGCTGGGTACACACAAGAAGATATTTGAGGCCTCCTGGTGAGGGGGGACTGACCTCGATTGTCCGAACGAACGCGTCAGAAAATCCTGAATTTGCCGCGACCGGCCGAGCGCTCGCTACGAAATAGTCCCTCCGTGTGTACCCAGCCTAATGGATTGTAATGTCGAGTGGAGCAGCAGTTTTACCTTCCGACGTTTCTCGGTCGGATCATGTTTTTTTGTGATCGTCCATTCATTAAGATCGCAATATTAATTGCAAAATGATCAGGCCAGGCGGTTGTCAGAATGTTGCAGAGACATCTGGGAAGTTGGAAGTGCAGGGTGGCTTTCTATAACCAGAGTCTAAATACATAATGCTCCAGGAAGTAAATGGTTAATCACCCATGGGCAGAGGGAGGAACAGAAACTTCCTTGGCAAGGTCAGTGAGGGATATTAATATTACTGGCAATATTGCCTTTACTTAACAGCTGTGGCACAGATCCAGTAACTGGTGTATTACACACATCATGAGAGCGTGGATGGGTTTACTGAAACAAGTTATTCCAACCGATCTCTAATAACAAATTTCTTACATTGAAACCAGGACGAAGGACTGGCGGTTGCGGAAAAAAAAGTCGTGCACAACAGTTTGCTGCGACCGTGTGTGTGGTCCGTAGAGGGCCGCGTGATCAGTTGTTGTTTTCCGACACATCCGATCGTCCGTTCAACTGAAGGGGTGACGCTGCGTGGTTTGATAGCACCTACCTTCCAACATTCCCCTTTAAATACTTACACTATAGAGAACTGCATTGCACAGAGCTGTGCTAAGATCAGTTTTACTTCATTATCCACTCCCTGGAGCGCTATATAGTTGTTTCTATAAGTGTTACTATTAAATGTTATACTGACCTATCACATAATCCATACCCTTCAGCATTCCCCTTTAAATAGTTACACCGATGAGAAATGCAGAGAAAAGTGCTAAGATCAGGTTTACTTCATTATACTCCCTTGGAGCTCTTTACTATGTTGTTTCTATAAGTGTAACTATTAAATGGGGGGTTGTTATACTGACCTATTACTATACATAATCTTTACCCAGTGTCAAAAAGGATTATGGGGGAATCCCCCGGTGGGGCCATAACCCATTCCCCCAAGAAAACAGAGAAAACTGCTTAAATTTAAGTACAGAGCCAAAGGGACAGTTAGAAATACTGTGTAGGAGTAAAGGTGGCCATACTCTACAAAAGGTTATTACGATTGTAATTGTGATCACAAACCGACTGATACTTTGATAGACAGATGTATATGGCTAATTGTACGTAGAGGTACCATACATATTGCCATTCAATTTATTTGGTGATTAAAGGGGAACTGTGGTCTCCAAACAAGTTGAGTTTAAATGAATGGCCAGTTTCCTACCTTTAAAACGAGCCATCGACCACCTCTCTATGTGCTCCACAGCCCAAGATATAAAGAATTGACTGACCAGAAAGTTAATGGGTGGGAGGCTGAGATGGGACATTCCTAAGGCTTCTCCTGCACAGTGACGCTGGCGAGCACAGCCTTAGACTCCCTCAGTGTGTGAGGGAGACAGGAAGTCCCTCCTCCTCTCTGCTGTGTGAAGGACCTGCAGCTGCAGAGAAGGTAAGGGAATCTACAGCCCTTCTCTCTCACTATGTGAAAACAGCCTTTTCAGGCAGAATTCCACAGAGTTTTCTCTAGGGGGGGGTGGGAACCGGTGGGTGGGCGGGCTTAGGCACCTGTGAGTGGGTGGGGCTTAGGTGTCCATGGGTGGGCGGGGCCACGGCACCCACAAGTGCGCGGGGCCAAATGGGCCTGTAAGATAATGGGCCATGGGGGGGCTGCAACTGGAGGGACCATGGGGTCCATGAGTGGGAGGTACCAGGGGGGCTGCAAAGGGGAGGAGACGAAGGACAGATTGACTGACAGTTTCAGAGCAGGAAGCAGCAAGTGCAGGGGACCTGGTGATGCTGCTGCCATATCACACACAAAAATGTAAATATCTTCAAAACTATGTAAAATAAACAATGGAAATAAATTGCAAAAATTCTCAGGGGAGCAATTCCTATCAATTAACCTAAAGTCATTTTTGGACGACAGTTCCCCTTTAATGTCTAATGTCGTCTGTTGTGAGGTTACATTACATTCACATTTAATCAAAAAATACTATGATCATTTAACCAATCGACTTAAAAAAAACGACATTCCCCAGTGTATAGGCACCTTAAGATAGATATGTAAATGAATGATAATAGAGATATGAAATGTTAGGTGGACACTGTCCATACCCTCCAACATTCCCCTTTAATGAGGTACAGAAATGAGAAACGCATTGCACAGAGCTGTGTTAAGATCAGGTTCACTTCATTATTCTCCCTCTGCAACTTTTGAACTTTTGAACTATGATGTTTCTATTAGTGTAACTATAAAGCCCCCCCATACAAGGGATTGATATTTTAAGCGATTCGTTAATTTGATCAAATTAAATATAAAATATCGATTTTCCAGTTGACCACTAAACAATATCAAGCAGTTTATTGAAAAACGAAGATCGGGCCAGGCGGCCAACCGCACCTCTAAGCCCCCGTCTCACGCAGATTTCTAGGGGAAACGTGCAAAAAGATCGGCGAAGTGGGAAACTTCGTCCAGTTCTTTGGATCAGATTTCTGATCATTGCGGTCTATCGGAAATCCAATCTGAAAAATATCTACCCGTATATGGTTAGCTTTAAAGGGGTAATGTTGGAGGGTATATAATGTATAATATGGATTCTATAGGTGGAATGTTGAAGGCTATTGTCTGTAAAGGTGATTCATGTTTTCAATGGATAGAGTTGTAGTTTTACTACTACTCTCATTCCTAATCCTTCCATCGGCGCCCAAGTTCCCCTTTATCTGGCCCTGGTAACCACTGTGTGCTGGATAATAAGCTCAGTCAGATAAATACTGCTTAGTAATCGTATACTAGTATAGTATAGTATAGTATAGTATAGTATAGTATAATATAGTACAGTATAGTATTTGAGGTTGAATAAAGACATACGTCCATCCAGTCCAACCCATCTAGCAATATCCTCATTTCCTGTCTAACTGTTGATCCAGAGGAAGGCAAAAAACCCACCAAATTTATGAAGGGGGAAAAAATTATTTCCTGACTCCAAGTGGCAATCGGAAATTTCCCTGGATCAACTCTACTTTATGTATCAATACCAGTCACTTGTAACATTCCTTGTTTGCAGAAACTCATCCAGCTTTTTATTAAACTGACCAATGAACCTGCCATAACAACGTCCACTGGAAGACATTTCCATAGCTTTACCGTTCTCACAGTGACAAACCCTTTCCCAACTCTACTTTATGTATCAATACCAGTAACTTGTAACATTCCTTGTTTGTAGAAACTCATCCAGCTTTTTATTAAACTGACCAATGAACCTGCTATAACAACATCCACTGGAAGACAGTTCCATAGCTTTACCGTTCTCACAGTGACAAACCCTTTCCCAACTCTACTTTATGTATCAATACCAGTAACTTGTAACATTCCTTGTTTGTAGAAACTCATCCAGCTTTTTATTAAACTGACCAATGAACCTGCCATAACAACGTCCACTGGAAGACAGTTCCATAGCTTTACCGTTCTCACAGTGAAAAACCCTTTCCCAACTTGAAGTCTAAACCTTTTTTCTTCAAGTCTTAAGGGATGTCCTCGTGTCCTTTGACATGTTCTATTGGTGAACAATGCCCCAGATAGTTGATTGTATGGCCCGTTAATGTATTTATACACAGTAATTATATCCCCACGCAAGTGCCTTTTCCTCCAGTGTACATAATTGTAACTTTTCCAGTCTCTCTTCATATTCAAACGCCCCCAATTTCTGTAATGAATACAGAAAGAAAAGAACAAATAGAGCTTCCAGCTGGATAATGTTTTTAAGATGATCCCTTAACAGCTAGAGGACTAACATACCAAAGAAGGAAGCTTTGCACAGCAAGCTTGATTGGCAGAAAGTGCACTGTTATGTCTAAGTAATTGTATCACTGCTGACAGAGACTGCAGCATCCGTGTGACCAGAGAACTGTATGACATCATCGTTTTCTCTCTCCCCTCACTACATCCCCCTACAGGCCACAACTTTATTTCAATGCCGAACCTGCAGGCGCTTTACACGCTGCCAACTGAGGGTTATTCCTGGATTTAGTTTATGTTAGTAGGCAGCATAGCATAGTGCAACAATAATAGCCAAATACATGCAAATTTAAACATGCTGGGTCATATATGTTTTAGTCTTAGCTCTCCTTTAATATGTGCATTGCTGACATTTTGCAGAATAAAACGATGTATGTTTTGCTTGATTGAATAATGTTACATTTAAAAAAAGAATCATCATTTAGACTTAGCAGCTGAAGTCCCTGCACTTTCCTCTCTGTTCCTTATGCTGCAGCTACAAGAGGGCAGACCAGAAGGGTCTCAGCCAATCGCTGGGCCCCCCTGCAAAACTATGGTGGGGCCCCTATCCGTGCTTCATCCACAGTGGTTTTTTGGGAGGAGGCTATAAAATAAGAAGATGGGGGCCCTTGGCTCCTGGGCCCCCCTGCAGTTTCTCCCCCGGTAGTTACGCCCCTGCAGCCAATAAAACTGGGAGAATTGTAATAACCTTCCCATACATTGCATTTCTACTGCAGTACGTATATTCAAAAAAGACAATAATAATCTATAATCAAATACATTTACTCTGAGGTTTGTGTGTTGCCTTCAACCCAGTTCTTGTGTTGCTCAGGCTCCTCCCTCTCTTAAAGGATAAGTACACCCTAAAAAAAACCTTTGAGTTATTTGCAAGATGTTGTTTTAAAAGTTTACTTTTATTTTTTATCTCTTTAGCCAACTTTACTTTTAAAATAACATCTTGCAAATAACTTTAATTTTTTTTAGGGTGTATTTATCCTTTAACCAATCTGACCAGTCAAGCATGCTCAGAAATCACTATGAGGCAGCACTGTTAGAGGGAATTTCCCACCATGCAATTCACACATACCATCTGTCACCATTCCAGTTAAAGCAAATCTGCACATAGCAGAACATTGAAAGGTAAGATGCTTATGATTGGATAGCTAAAAGAAATAGATCAACTAAAATGGCACAGTGATAGTTGGGTAGGACTATAGTTTGCAATGACAGCAATTATAAAACATTTCCCATTGTCCATTTAAGCTATGTAACCATGTTAGATGAATCGGGGAAGAGGAATCGCATTGGCCTATGATCTTGCATGTGCACACTACAAACCAACCTCTATATAATATCTACAGACCTACCCTATATGGTGACACTATAACTACAAGGTCATTTTATTAAACAATTAGATAGAAGGCTAGAGACTGTATAGAATCTAGGGGATGTGTCCGGCAGTCGTATTATCATTGATAGGATTTATAGATATCTGTCAGCTTTCAGATCATTTACAGGCTAAATCCAGTTATGGGAAAAAACCAGACATTAAAGTCAAGCTTATAAAACAACTACTAAATAATGAATGGACAATAAAAAAAGTCATCCCAGTTTACAGTATCTGTCTGTTTACGAGTGTGACATCACATTTCCCTGCTGACTGGCCTAGCAGTAATGAATCATTCAAAGAAATAAACAAATTAGTCACCATTGTGCTTTCGTGGGGGTGACATGTGACTTGTGGTCCTTTAATAGTAGACCTTGCTAATGTGCAAAGTACTGTGTTTCCTTAACTGAATGGATGGTTGTTATTGTGGGAGAAGGTACTGTGTACAGAGCTGCAGAGCAGTGTATACAGTGCGTACAGTACACTCAGTGCATACATTGCAGTGTATACAGTACATACAGTGTATAAAGTACATACAGTGCAGTGTATACAGTGCGTACAGTACCGTACAGTACATTCAGTGCATACAGTACATACAGTGCATACAGTACATACAGTGCATACAGTACATACAATGTATACAGTACATACAGTGCATACAGTACATATAGCACAGTGCATACAGACAGTGGACAACCCTTTCCCAACTCACTTTATGTATCAATACCATAACTTGTAACATTCCTGTGTTTGCAGAAACTCATCCAGCTTTTTATTAAACTGACCAATGACCCTGCTATAACAACATCCACTGAGACAGTTCCATAGCTTTACCGTTCTCACAGTGACAACCCTTTCCCAACTCTACTTTTGTATCAATACGACTTGTAACATTCCTTGTTTGTAGAAACTCATCCAGCTTTTTATTAAACTGACCAATGAACCTGCCATAACAACGTCCATTGGAAGACAGTTCCATAGCTTTACCGTTCTCACAGTGAAAAACCCTTTCCCAACTCTACTTTATGTATCAATCCCAGTAACTTGTAACATTCCTTGTTTGTAGAAACTCATCCAGCTTTTTATTAAACTGACCAATGAACCTGCCATAACAACGTCCACTGGAAGACAGTTCCATAGCTTTACCGTTCTCACAGT
>JAACNH010001447.1:8382-75851 GCA_019447015.1 Hymenochirus boettgeri | reverse complement strand
TTTTGGGTAGATATATTGTATCTGTATATTGTAAAGAGGTAGATATACTATATCAAGACTAGCTGCAAGTCAAGCAGAAAATGGGGGAAAGCTTCAGTTTCTTGGATTTGGGCCACATTGAATCTCCCCCCTAAGTGCCTTTAAACATTAACTCGGTTGCGGTTTTCTAAATATTTGTCATCAAAAAACAAATTTTGTGAAGTTGTTTCAGTCGTCGTCTAATTAAGTTTAACTTGTTTGCGGAAAGAAAATATTTTCAATTGCTAATCAGTGGCACCTTTTATTTTATCCATTTATTCTATGGGAAGGAAACATTTATTTCCCCAGCGCAGAGTATTTTAATGAACGGATTCTAAGGCCGTACATTATTCATTGTTCATTTGGACATGTGAAGGAGAAAGTATGAAATAAACAGAAGATGAAACCTAATTAGTTTCTTGGAACAGATAAGGAACAAAAGACGAATTAGATCTCCAAATGGTATTTTGTCTCAACACAACCAGCAAACCCACCAGACAAATTACATGTGCGCAGTCTTTACATTTCCAACTAGACAATCCTTTACGTGTCTATAATTAGTCTTTATTTATCATTTACAGTAAATGGAACAGTCCATAGTTTCTTTTCCCCAAAGGGCAAGTTATACTAATTTTAAATACATTAGAAAAACACTTTAGTTAACCAATTAAAATTCGATTCTATTGGCCCTGGGTTAAATTGTGAAACTTTCATCGTTGTGGCCGCAGATTAATGGAAATCCAGATTATTAATTTATCTCTGGTAATGATTTTCTTCAATCTCATTATCTTAACTCTCATTAGAAATCATTTGGCTTCAATGTATTAAGACTTGTCATTCACCTAAAGAAGACGATTTATAAAGAATTAAAATAATAAAATAGCAATTAGAGAATATAATAGAACATTTGCCATTTAATGAGGACCTGCACTGATGCATTTGTTACTTTAAAAATACTAACACCTATCTACAAACTGATTCATTCATAACAATGTGTGATCTTTCTAAAGTGCCCTAAATACCCGATGCAGGAAGTCATTTGATGTAAATTATGATTTCCATTTAAAGTCTTCTTCGTTCTTGACACTTTCTATATTATTTTATACAAGGCTCAGCCCTGAAGAGCTTGCAATCTAAGCATTTTATTGCACACACACATTGGGTGAGGGCAATCAGAGTGGCAGGAGGAAACCCACACAACCACAGGGAGAACATACAAACCAAGGACCATTGAGCCCACGTGGTCTCCATACACATGTTCCCTACATTAGAGAATGCAGCGTTTTTTTCTTTAAAAAACCAATTCGAATTGTTTCACTTATTGGAATGTTGAATCCCTTCCTCTTATAGTATCAATAACCTATTTGCATATAAATGGGAATTAAGGCTTTTACTGTTAATGTACAAACCCAAGTGTCTATTCATGGAAATAGCACGTTAGCAGTGTTAGGGTGTAAAGGCCACATTTTACCCATGAGGGTAAATAATCATATTATAAAATGCAATAAATAATTTCAATATCTTTATTATTAAAGTGAATGGGTATCAAGTGCAAGGAATATTTCCCCAAATGTTCATTTTGCTTTGGTGGTTTTGTTTTCTTGAAAATTCAAGTTTGATTGATGCCATTTTGAAGATGTCACTCTCTATCGACCAATGAGAGGCCAACTCTTTCATCATTAGGGGTTTAGGTGTTTTTTGTTACTTATTTTTATTTCTATTTTCTCCGTGTTAGATGGTTTCAATGGCTCAATTGTTATTGTTTTCTGATTTGTTCTTATTATTGCAGCCATCTTTCTACTTTATTATTTAAAGGGCATGTCCACCTCTTTTTGATAATTGTCTGTAGTGTAGGGGACCCTCCCCCACCCCCAATATATACATTAATATATCATATATTAGTTATAATGTAATACTGAGCAAGCCAGAAACCTCTCAGAGGACACCTCAGAGGCGGAAACGTTTTCCTTCTATCCAGGCTTTGGATGGACATTACAGGAGAACCATTTGGAGCAGAGATGTAAGGTAAGGATTTTTACACACTACACAGTGGGGCCAGCAGTGGGGGAGAATTTGGTTTTGGGGATGGACATGCCCTTTAATTAGATCTGCTCATGACTCATCAGATAGCTCAGATAGTTCCACATTCATTCCATCTGGGCCTTGCGACATGGAATTCATTGGCAAACAACATTAATAAACGTGTTACAGTTGAGTTAATTACAATATATACAATTTCTCTTCCCATTGAATGGCAGCACTGCAGTCTATTTGTATTAATATTAATAAGGCATCCCATGTACAGAGAAGAGATGAAAACATCACAGATGTCTATTGGGTGCTCACCTTAATTCGCTAACACAGACAGTACACACCAAGATAGCCTAGTGGGGCCCAGTTTGAAAAGATGACTGCACACCCTAGGCACCCCTAGCATGTGCCAGAATAGACCTAGCCACCAGCGTCGGGGGACCTAGCCACCAGCGTCAGGGGACCTAGCCACCAGCGTCGGAGGACCTAGCCACCAGCGTTGGAGGACCTAGCCACCAGCGTCGGGGGACCTAGCCACCAGCATTTTCTCTTTACAGCGGAACATTATAATTTTTCCTGTTGTTTTCTTTATCCTGAGAGAATTCCTTATGTTTAACTTTTTTGACGTAACATTAATTTTTTTTGTTCAGACAGATTTGCTGATTCCCCTTTTCTTTTCTTTGCTGGGTCAAGATTTTTAGACGTATTTTCTGAGAATAAAATAACCATAAAAGCTTTTCAAACATTAAGGCAACATATCGATGTGCGTGAAGAGCAGATATTTTCTTTTTATCGTTATTGCTGCGCACTTGGTTCTTGTAAAAGGAATCGGATCTTTTAAGTTCTCCCTGAAATAAAAAGTTAGAAAGGAATTTGCTGAAATACACAAACGTGGATGAAAAGTAGAAATTCCATATTCCTAACCATAGAAATGTGCGACGTCTAACTCAAAATGGACATTTATTTTCTTTATTTTTTGTAGTTTTATTATATGAACATTTTACTTTAATCCACTGATTCATTCTCCCTCGTTTGCTGAAAATTGTTCAATAAAATTGGTTTATTCATTTCTCCCTCGTTTGCTGAAAATTGTTCAATAAAATTGGTTTATTCATTTCAAACATACAATAAAAAGCAGGTGTATCATTGTTTCCCGTGTTGGTTCCTTGCCGCCCTGGCTTGCGCCGTTATTTTAATGGTGAAAATAAAGATTTTACCCAAGGGCTGTGAGTAGCCCATAACCAGTGATGGACCCGAACCAGAACCAGAGTTCGCTACTACAATCTGACATCATCCCAAAACTTTTAACGGGATCCCCAAGGTCAATTTATGCGCTAAGAGGCAGTAAGTTGCCTGTAATAGTGATGGGGATTGTAAGGGGATAGGAGCAGAAAGTATCATGGAATAGGGATGGGCATTGGGGGTAGATGGCAGTTAAGTATGTCCTGTAACAGTGATGGGGATTGGTGGGTAGAGGCAGTAAGTATGTCCTGTAATAGTGATGGGAATTTGGGGGGTAGAGGCAGTAAAGTAAGTATGTCCTGTAATAGTGATGGAGGATTGGTGGGTAGAGGCAGTAGTATGTCCTGTAATAGTGATGGGGATTGGTAGGTAGAGGCAGTAAGTATGTCCTGTCATAGTGATGGGGATTGGGGGTAGAGGCAGTAAGTATGTTCTGTGTTAGTGAATGGGGATTGGTGGGTAGAGGCAGTAAGTATGTCCTGTAATAGTGATGGGGATTGGTGGGTTAGAGGACGTCAGTAAGTATGTCCTGTAATAGTGATGGGGATTGGTGGGTAGAGGCAGTAAGTATGTCAGTTATAGTGTGGGAATTGGTGTGGTAGAGGAGTAAAGTAGGTCCTGTGTTGGTGCTGGGGATTGGGGGTGAGGCAAGTAAGAATGTTCCTGTATAGTGATTGGGATTGGTGGGTAGAGACAGAGTAAAGTTATGGTCGTGTTCGTGATGGGGATTGGTGGGTGGTAGAGGCAGTAAGTATGATCTGTGTAAGTGATGGGCATTGGTGGGTAGAGGCAGTAAGTATGTCCTGTTTATGAATGGGGATGGTGGGGTAGAGGCAGTAAGTATTGTCCTGTATTAATAGTGATGGGGATGGTGGTTAGAGGCAGTAACGTATGTCTGTGTAGTGATGGGGATTGGTAGGTAGAGGCAGTAAGTATGTTCTGTGTTAGTGATGGGGATTGGTAGGTAGAGGCAGTATAAGTATGTCCTGTGTTGGCGATGGGGATTGGTGGGTGGGTAGAGGCAGTAAGTATGTCATTCTGTGTTAGCTTGAGGGGATGGGAAGGTAGAGGCAGTAAGTATGTTCTGTATTAGTGATGGGGATAGGTGGGTAGAAGGCAGTATAAGTATGTCATGTTTATGTTATGATGGGGATTAGTGGTAGGTAGAGGCAGTAAGTATGTTCTGTGTTAGTGATGGGGATTGGTAGGAGAGAGGCAGTAATGTATGTCCTGTAGTAGTGAGGGGAATTGGTGGGGGAGAGGCCGTAAGTAGGTGCCTGGTTATGTTAGTGATGGGATTGGTGGGTAGAGGCAGTAGAGTAGTAGTTAGTATAAGTTAGGTCTTGTGTTAGTTGAGGGCATGGTGGGTAGGGCAGTAAGTATTCTGTGTTAGTGATGGGGATTGGTGGGTAGAGGCAGTAAGTATACTTTCCAGGGGGATACTGTCCGATTGCGTTGTGGAGTCAGGAAGGAATTTTCCCCCCTTTTTTAGCTGGGGTTTTTTGCTTCTCTGGATCACTGTTAGGTAGGGTAAAAAAAATAATAATAAAAAAAAAAAAAAAAAAAGTGAATAGGTTGGACTGTGATGGACGAATGTCTTTATTCAACCTTAATTACTTGTTACTATGTTACTATGTTACTATGTATGTCCTGTATAGTGATGGGGATTGGTAGGTAGAGGCAGTTAAAGTATGTCCTGTGTTAGTGATGGGGATTGGTAGGTAGAGGCAGTAAGTATGTTCTGTGTTAGTGATGGGGATTGTAGGTAGATAGAGGCAGTATAAGTATGTCCTGGTTGGCGGATGGGGATTGGGGGTGGGTAGAGGCAGTAAGTATGTCCTGTGTTAGTGATGGGGATTGAAGGTAGAGGGGCAGTAAGTATGTTCTGTATAGTGAGCGGGATAGGTGGGTAGAGGGCAGTAAGTATGTCCTGTGTTAGTGATGGGGATTGGTAGGTAGAGGCCGTAAGTATTGTTCTGTGTAGTCGATGGGGATATTTGGTAGGTAGAGGCAGTAAGTATGTCTGTATTAGTGATGGGATGGTGGGTTAGAGGCAGTAAGTATGTCTGTGTGTAGTGATGGGGATTGGTAGGGAGGCAGTAAGTATGTTTGTTAGTGATGGGGATAGGGTGAGGTAGAGGGCCAGTAAGTATGTCGTGTTTTCTGATGGGGATTGGTAGGTAGAGGCAGTAAGTATGTCTGTAATAGTGATGGGGATTGGTAGGTAGAGGCAGTAAGTATGTCCTGTGTTAGTGATGGGGTTGGTGGGTAGAGGCAAGTAAGTATGTCCTGTAATAGTGATGGGAATTGGTGGGTCTAGAGGCAGTAAGTATGTCCTGTATTAGTGATGGGGATTGGTGGGAAGAGGACAGTAAGGTGTCCGTATTAGTGATGTTTTTTTTTTTTTTTAGGGGAATTGGTGGGAAGAGACAGTAAGTATGTCCTGGAATTAGTGATGGGGGATGGTGGGCAGAGACAGTAAGATGCTTCCCTTGTTATAGTTGATGGGAACTGGGGGTTGGGTAGAGGCAGTAAGTATGTCCTGTATTAGTGATGGGAATTGGTGGGTAGAGGCATGTTAGTTAAGTATGTCCTGTATTAGGATTGGGATTGGTGGGTAGAGATAGTAAGTATGTCCGTAGTAGTGATAGATTGGTGGGTGGAGAGGCAGTAGTATTGTCCTGTATAGTGATGGGGATTGGTAGGTAGAGGCAGTAAAAGTATGTCCTGTGTTGGTGATGGGGATTGGTGGGTAGAGGCAGTAAGTATGTTCTTTTTAGTGATGGGCATGGGCTGGGTAGAGGCAGTAGGTATGTCTGTAGTAGTGGATGGGGAGTGGTAGTAGCGGCAGTAAGTATGTTTCGTGTTAGTGAGGGCATTGGGGGTAGAGGCAGTGAAGTATGTCCGGTGTTAGTGATGGACGATTGGTGTAGGTAGAGGCAGTAAGTATGTCCTGTATTAGTGATGGGGATTGGTATAGGTAGCACGGCAGTAGTATGTCCTGTGTTAGGATGGGGATTTCCGGTAGGTAAGGCAGTGAGTAAGTAGTTTCCTGTGTTAGTGATGGCATTGGGTGAGGGGGTTGGTAGCCTTAGGGCAGGTAGAAGTAGGCCGGTTGTCTGATGGGGATTGGTGGGTAGAGGCAGTAAGTAGGCTGTAATATGATGGATTGGTGGGTAGTAGAGGCAGTTAAGTATGTCATGTGTTAGTGATTGGATGGTGGGTAGAAGGCAGTAAGTTATGTCTGTAATAGTGATGGGGATTGGTGGGTAGAGGCGTAAGTATTCTATGTTAGTGATGGGGATTGGTTAGGTAGAGAGGCGGAAGTATGTCCTGTGATTAGTGATGGGGATTGGTGGGGGTAGAGGCAGTAATGTATGGTCCTGTGTTAGTGATGGGGATGGTGGGGGTAGAGGCAGTAAAGTATAGTTCCTTGTGTTAGTGATGAGGATTGGGGGTAGAGGCAAAGTAAGTATGTTCTGTAAAAGAGGGGATGGTAGGTAGAGGCAGTAAGTATGGTCCTGTATTAGTGATGGGGATTGGTGGGGTAGAGACAGTAAGAAGCACTGTGTTAGTGATGGGATTGGTAGGTTAGAGGCAAGTTAAAAGTATGTCTGTGTTGGTGATGGGGATTTGGTGGTGTACGAGGCAGATAAGATTGTCCTGGTGTTAGTGTGTGAGTGGTAGGTTAGAGGCAGAAGGAAGTATGTTCTGTGTTAATGATGGGGATTGGTGGGTGAGGCAGCAGTCGTACGTATGTCCTGTGTAGTAATGGGAATTGTAGGTAGAGGTAGTAAAGTAGTGATTCTAGTGTTAGTGATGGGATTGGTAGGTAGAGGGCAGTCAGTAAGTCTATGTCTGATGTAGGTGGGAGATGGTGGGAAGAGACAGTAAAGAAGGTTTGTGTCGCGTATTAGTGATGGGGATATTGGTAGGTAGAGGAGAGAAAGTTAAGTATGTCCTGGTTAGTGATGGGGAGTGGTGGGTTAGAGGCAGTACGTATGTCCTGTTAATAGTGAGGGGATCTAGGTGAGCGTAGGGAGGCAGCTAGTAGTGGAAGTAGTCCTGTATTAGTGAGGGGGATGGTAGGTGAGGACAAGTAGTCAAGTATGTTCACTGTATAGTGATGGGATTGGTGGGTAGGAAGTAAAGTAGTGTCCTGTTTAGTGATGGGGATTGGTGGGGTGAGACATAAGAGGTCCTGTCTTTCTAAGTAGGGGGATTGAGTAGTTAGAGGCAGTAAGTATGTCCATGTTGTTAGTAATGGGCATTGGTGGGTAGACGGCGTAGTAAGTATGTTCTGTGTTAGTGAGGGCTATTGGGGGTGGGTAGAGGCAGAAGTATGTCCGGTATTAGTTGATGGGGATTGGTAGGTAGAGGCATAAGATGAAGTAGGTTCGTGTTAGTGATGGGCATTGGTGGTAGAGGCAGTAAGTATGTCCTGTATTAGTGATGGGGATTGGTAGGTAGAGGGCAATTAATAAGTATGTCCTGTGGTTATGATGGCGATTGGTAGTGAGAGGCCAGTAAGTAGTCCTGATTAGTGAGGGGGATTGTGCGTAGTAGAGAAGTAGTAAAGTATGTCCTGTGTTGTGATGGATTGGTGGGTACAGGCGAGTAAGTATGTCCGTAATAGTGATGGGGAATTGGTTAGGGTTAGAGGCAGAATTGGCAGTAAGGTATGTCCATGTGTAGTGATGGGGATGGTAGTAGAGGCGAACGAGTAAGTATTGTCCTGTGTTAGTGATGGGGTTGGAGGTAAGGCATAGGTAGAGGCAGTAAGTAGTCCTGTATTATGTGGGGAAGTTGGGGGTAGACGGTCGAGTAAGTATGTCCTGTGTTGGTGATGGGGATTGGTGGGTAGAGGCAGTAAGTATGTCCTGTGTTAGTGATGGGGATTGGGGTAAGAGAGGCAGTAGTAGTAAGTATGTCCTGGTGTTAGTATGGGATTGTGAGGGTAAGATGTCTTGTTGGTGGGGAGTGTAGAGGCATATATGTTGGTAGGATGGACTTGGTGGTTGTAGTATTCTAGTGATTTGTTGTTAAGTAGATTGTAGGTTAGTTTACCCGCAGTGTATGTTCTGTGTTTTTAGTTGGGATTGGGTAGTAGAATTTAGAGCTTAGTTAGAGGAGTAAGTATGCCTGTGTTATGATGGGGATTGGTGGGTAGAGGGCAGTAAGTATGTCATGTATCTGTGATGGGAATGGTGGATGGGTAGACGGCAGTAATAAGTATTCCTGGGTTGTGATGGGGATATTGGTGGGTAGAGGCAGTAAGTATGTCCTGTGTAGTGATGGGACTGGGATGGGTAGAGGCAGTAATATGCTGTGTAGTGATGGGGATTGGTTCGGTAGAGGCGAGTAAGTATGTCCTGTGGTTAGTGATGGGCACATTGGTGGGTAGAGAAGGAGTATAGTAATGTATGTTGTGTGTAGGTGATGGGATTGGTGGTAGGGCAGTAAGTATGTTCCTGTTGTAGTGATGGGGATGGTGGGTGTAGAGGCGAGTAAGTTACTGTCCTGGTTAGTGATGGGGATTGGTGGGTAGAGGAGCGTAAGTATGTCACGTGTGTAGTGATGGGCATTGGTGGGGTGAGGGCAGTAAGTATGTCCTGTGTTAGTGATGGGGGCTTGGGGGTAAGAGGAAGACGTACAGTAAGTATGCTCCCTTGTTTAGTGATGGGGATGGGTGGGATAGATAGAGGCAGTGACAGTAAGTATGTCTCTGTTGTTAGTGATGGGGATTGGTGGGTTAGAGGCAGTACAAGTATGTCTGTGTTAGTGAGGGGGATTGGTCGGGTAGAGCGAGAGTAAGTATGTCCTGTGTGTAGTGATGGGGATTGGTAGGTAGGAGGCAGTAAGTAATAGGTCAATGTTTTAGTGCGGGGGATTGGTGGGGTAGAGGCTAGTAGTAGTAAGTTGTTCTGTAATGAATGTGGGGATTGGTAGGTTAGGCGTAGTATGTCCTGTAATAGTGATGGGATGGTGGGTAGAGGCAGTAAGGATGTACTGTGTTAGTGATGGGATTTTGCTGGGTATGGTAGAGGCAGTAAGTATGTTCTGTGTGTAATGATGTGGGATGGTGGGAGAGGCAGTAAGTATGATGTCCTTGTGTTAGTGAGGGGGGATTCTTGGGTAGGTAGAGGCAGTAAGTATGTTCTGTGTTAGTGATGGGTATTGGTGGCTAGAGGCAGTAAGTAGTCCTGTATTCGTGATGGGGATTGGTGGGAAGAGACAGTAAGTGTGTCCTGTATTAGTGATGGGGGAGCTTGTGGGTAGAGGCAAGTTAAGTATTCTGTCCTGTAATAGTGGATGGGGATGGAGGTAGAGGCTAGTAGTATGTCCTGTAATTAGTGATGGGAACTGGTAGGTAGAGGCAGTAGAGTATGTCCTGTATTAGTGATTGGGATTGGTGGGGTAGAGACATAAGTATGTTCTGTGTAGTGATGGGGATTGGTGGGGAAGAGACAGTAAGTGTGTCTGTATTTAGTGATGGGGGATGGTGGGGGTGGTAGAGGCAGTAGTAAGTATGTCACTGTAATAGTGATGGGAGGATTGGTAGGGTAGAAGGCAGTAAGTAATGTCCTTGTATGTAGTGAGATGGGGGACTGGGTAGGTAGAGAGAGTAAAGTATGTCCTGATTAGGTGATGGGGATTGGTATTTGGTAGAGCAGTAAGTAAGTATGTCACTGTGTTCATGAGTGATGGGGATTGGTGGGTAGAGGCAGAAGTAGTCCGTAATAGTTGATGGGATTGGTAGGTAGAGGCAGTTAAGTAAGTATGTCCTGTGTTATGATGGGGGATTGGTGGGTAGAGGCAAGTTAAGTATCCTTGTGTCTAGTGATGGGGAATATGGTAGCGGTGAAGGGCAGTAAGTATGGTCCTGTAATAGGTGATGGGGATTGGTAGGTAGAGGCAGTAAGTATGTCCTGTGTTAGTGATTGGATTGGTGGGTAGAGGCAGTAGTATAAGGTCCTGTGGTAGTGATTGGGGATTGTGGTAGGTAGAGGCCGCTAAGTGATGTCCGTGTAGTGAGTTGGAGTGGTGGTAGAGACAGTACGTGATGTCCTGTGTAAGTGATGGGGATTGGGGGTAGACGGCAGTTAAGTATGTCCGTGTTAGTTGATGGGGGGATTGGTAGTAGAGGCGAGTAAATATGGTCCTGTGTTAGTGATGGGGATTGGAGTAGAGCAGTAGGTATGTCCTGTGTTAGTGATGGGGATTGTGGGTAGAGAGGCAGGTAAGTATGTCTGTGTTGTAGTGATGGGGATTGGTAGGTAGAGGCAGTAAGTATGTCCTGTGTTAGTGATGGGGTTGGTAGGTAGAGGCAGTAATATGTCCGTGTGTTAGTGCTGGGGATGGTAGTAGGGCAGTAAGTACTGTCCTGTGTTAGTGAGGGGGCATTGGGGGTAGACGGCGTAAGTATGTCCTGTGTAGTGATGGGGATTTGGTGGTAAGAGACAGTAAGTCGTGTCTGTATGAGTGATGGGGATTGGTAGGTAGAGGCCAAGTACGGTAAGTAGTACCTGTGTAGTGTGGGACTTGGTAGGTAGAGGCAGAAGTAAGTATGTTCTGTGGTAGTGATGGGGCAGTGTGGTTAGGTAGAGGCAGTAGTATGTTCCTGTGTTAGTGATGGGGATTGGTGGGTAGAGCAGTAGTAAGTATGTTTGGTGTTAGTGAATGGCATTGGTAGAGTAGAGGCGAGTAAGAGATGTCCTTGTGTAGTGATGGGGATGTTTAGGAGAGGCAGTAAGTATTGTCTGTGTAGTGATGGGGTTGTAGGTAGATGGCGTAGAGTAAGTATGTCCTGTGTAGTGTAGGGATTGGTGGGTAGAGACAGTAAGTATCGTCGTTGTTGTTAGTGATGGGGATTGGTAGGTAGATGGCAGTAAGTATGTCCTGTGTGTGATGATGGGGAGGTTAGGTAGAGTAAGGAGTCAGTAAGTATGTCCTGTGTTAGTGATGGGATTGGTAGGTAGAGGCACAGTAGTATGTTCTGGTTATTGATGGGATGGTAGTAGTAGGCAGAGTATGTAATATGTTTGTAATAGTGATGGGGAGTGGTGGGTAGAGACAGTAAGGAACTGTCTGTGTGTTTGGTAGTGATGGGGATGGTAGCGTTAGGGCTAGTAAGTAGGCTCTGTGTTTAGTGATGGGGGATTGGTTAGGTAGAGGAGTAAGTAGTCCTATGTTGTAGTATGGGGATGGTAGGTAGATGGCAGTAAGTGGTTCTGTGTTAGTGATGGGTTTGAGTTAGGTAAGGTAAGTACAGTCAGTAAGTATGTCCTGTGTTAGGTGATGGGGATTAGGTAGGTAGAGGACAGTAAGTATGTCGTGTGTTAGTGATTGGGGATTGGTAGTAGAGGCCAAGTTAAGTATGTCCTGTAAGTGATGGGGGATTGGGGGTGTAGAGGACAGTAAGTACGTCCTGTGGTTAGTGATGGGGATTGGTAGGAGAGGCTAGTAAAGTGAATGTCCTGTGTTAGGATGGGTGATTGGTAGGTAGATGCACAGTAGCAGTATGTCCTTGTATTAGTGATGGGGATGGTAGGTAAGAGGCAGTAAGGATAAACCTCTACCCAGGTTGGCTACCTGAGGAACCAGAGAGGTGAGTGCTGGCACAAAATAGACTATTTTTTGCAATTAGGGTTAACATGACACAAAAGTCTATTTGTACAACACTCACACTTCCTTCTCTGGTGTTGTTCTCCTACAACAGATTAAGAAGGGAAAGTCATGTTCTCAGGGAAAAAGCAGGTGGATTAAAATATTAAGAACTCGTGACTGAACCACCAAGTTGCAAACATCACATGATCTCTGTGGCCTTGAAATGTCTTTCAACAATTACGAGGGGAGAAACCTCCTCAAATCTTTGCTAACAGATATTCTATAAGCTCCATAGCTCTCCATTCAATAATCTTTCAGTCATTGCCAGATACCCGGCTCCTTATTGTCTGTCCTAACATTCCCTTCCACAGTCAATGCAACAGAGGACTATTACAATCTGGATAGATGAACATGTATTTAAAGCGCCCAAACAGCTGGCGGTACACAGGTTTATTACTCTGTGATTGTATGTACGATTTTTGATTAAAAATGAGTCATTAAAAAGAATAACAATGATCTACTCTATCTATCTATATATCTATCTATCTATCATCTATCTATCTATCATATATGTAATCTAAGATACACATTAAGATGTGTGGTCAAGCTCTATGAAGAAAGACTTGGAATTGGCCTTGCATGAGGACCATCTTGGATGTGTGTAGCAGATGAGAAGACATTTAATTTGAAATCTAGAAAACATCCAGTAGAGCAATTAGCTCAGAACGGAGGAAGAAACTGTGGAAACCAGGTTTACCACGACCATGCATGGAACTCTAACAGAAGAGGTTCTTTGCAAAAGAATTGAAGCCAAGAAGCCACACTTCCCTGCCGTATTTAACACTATGACTATTATTAATTATAGGGCCATTGCAATGAGGATTCCTGTGGCTTATGTTGAGAATTTTTAGAGGAAAGGAATGTTCCATCTCTTGTATCTAATTCTAGTTTGAGATATCAGAGAGGGGAATTTCCTTTATGGTACCCACCAAATAGTGCGTTCCAATGTAAGAGGATACAGTTGACACATGCAACAACAGAAAGTAAGGTTATGATGAAATACATCGTTACCAACGATTATGTTATATAGGTGAAGAGGCTAACATGCAAGGTTTATACTGCAAGGTCTTTGCTCAAAATCCATTTGCAAATATTTACTTTTCATAACTATGCAGAGAGCACCGCAAGGCATCGACATTGCTGGTCCTGGATCATTCCCAGAAAGAGGGCAGTTTAGTTTGGCATGTGATTGGCAGCTTGGGGTGAACTCGGAATCTTACTGTCAAAACAAAAGACCAATGTTTGGTTAATAGAAATGTCAATTTGGGGGTGTTCTAATGGTGTTGTTAGTAAAATAGAATTTCCAGCATTTCTACAAAATAACCAACGTATCACAGGAAAGAGAGATTCTGCCAATGAACAGTTATAGATGGATAAGTTTCAGCAGTACAAGGTAGAATGTAAGCTAGTTTTAATTTGATGATTAGTAGAAAATGATGTGGACTGGAGAGATAGCTAAAAAAATTTGTGTCGTGTGTTCGTGTGGTGCTGGTGGAGCGGTGAGGGTGAAGGGGTGGGGGCCTTTCTGTGAATGGGGTGAGAGGGTGGGGGTGGAGGGGGTGGGGGTATGGTTAAGGGGTGGTAAGGGAGGGAGGTGGGGTGGGATAGTTGGGGGTGAAGGGGGTGATGGGGTGGGGTGAAGGTGGGAGTGGTAGGGGGTGGTGAGGGGGGGTAGGGGTGAAGGGTGGTGGGAAGGTGGGGGAGGTTGAGGGGTTGAAAGGGGGGAAGGGTGGGAGGGGGTGAGGGGTGAAAGGGGGGACGGTGGGGGGTGAGGGGGGTGATGGTGTTGAAGGGGTGGTGGTTGGGTGGGTGAGGGGTGAGGAGTGGAGTACGGTAGTGGGGGTGGGGGGTGAGGGGTGGGGGTGAAAGAAGTAGGAGGTTTGGGGGGGTGAGGGGTAGGGGTGAAGCGGGGTGGGGGGGGTTTGCCACCTCTATCCATCACAAAATATGTTTGTCTCAAACGAATGGAAATGGAACAATGTAACTAAAACAAATCGAGTGGCTTTGAAATCCCAACATTGCTGTGTGTCGGAAAAAAACATGGTAGGTGAAAAGATTAATTTGGGATCCAGACTCACTTCAGTTTCTTGTCCTTCCTGACAAATCACTGCTGAGAAAAACCATATGTGTTACCGAAATGATAACGGGGAGTTACCCTTGGTGGGACCGCTTCTTATACTAAGAAAGATTTAGCAAAATTTGACAGTCCATCAGAATGTGCATCTAAATTGCCTGATTAGTCAATACACAGCACGTTAGTTACGTCTATAAATGTTACCGAACGATATTATTACCACTTACTGCTAACGATTTATCAGAGCATAACGATATATCAGTACCTATATGTAGCTAAGGGAGATGATAAGGATCTTACAGAACATGTTCCATTTGGACCGTCGGTCATGCTACTGATACGTTCGGTCATGATACTTGAAGCGGGCTTGCAACTTATCAAGATCCTTGATGGCATTCTCGAACTATTGGCCGCTGTACTGGCTACCATTAGAAACCAATGGAAAGTAAAAGGAATGAGTGTTTAAATGAACTAAACGGACCAACTACAGAGAGAAAAACGCAACCTTTAACCGTAGGAAGAAGGCGGAAAGAAAACTCAATACGTTCTGTCAATCAACGAAATTATCCTCATTAATAGATGCTCATACCCAGAAAACGTTATCAGTAATACGTATTTTAAAATCAGTTTAATATATGAATGAGATACCTGTCAGTCAACGGTACTTATTAATAGGGAGGCTGGTTCGCGGATCCGAACCGGATCAGCCGCGGTTTATCCCGTTCGCGAACGGCGGATTTTTCCGGATTTCCACCTCTCGAACTTCTGACGCCCGGATTCCTTGTTTTCGAGGATTTTTTTTCATTTTAATGGGTCCACTTGCTGATTTGCGAATTTTCTCATTTTTTCGAAATATCGCGAATCCTCGAGCGGACCGGATTTTGCAGTAAGTTCGGACTCTGTTACTTATTAACATCATACTGTATCTTTAACTTAAGAATTATGTTCCTTCCCCCTTGACTCACACATATGCCTTGTACCTAGGAGAGAACCTAAAACCACTATGACCCAACCTTGGGGTATTGATTAGACATCAACATCAAGAAGCATGATCTTTCAGGTAATCGAGCTGACGGAGAAAAGGACTGGATTCTTGTTGTGGTAGTTAGGAGTTCTCGCTTTCACCACCCCTGGTTGTGGGAATGGCAGACCGACAGAGCTTTACGGCGAATGTGACTGGGCGAATTATTGGCTTATATTTATATTATTTTTTATATATTTTTATTGCTACATGTGAGTAGAATATTTTCATGTGATATTATAATTCGGTTGTTCAAAAAAATGTCCACAAACAAACAAAATCCCCCCAGATTTTTTTTCTTTTATTATCAATAACTGTCATGTTCTGTGGAATTGTAGGGGAAAGTTATTTTTTTTGGGTACATATTAAAACTTCTTCTTTTGAAACTTTTGGCATGTGGTCGAAGTGCTGAAGGGCTATGGGCAGTCTGAACATGTGTGGCGAAGGTATTTAGGGAGGACTTTTTTAATACTGGCACTAGATAAATTGTGATACCCTTTTTTGACTCTTTTTATTTTTGAGAATCGCATGGTTTAAAATGGGCAGTTCTTTATAAAATACAGAGAGGAACCAGCGGTTGTTACTGAAGGAAACGCACGTTTATAAATTAAGCCCCTTAGTGTAGTGTCAGGACTGGTCCTACAACTACAAAAAACATATTCTGATAAGATCTGGAAAATATCTAAGTATAGTACGTGTATAGATACCAATGAGACAATCCTCTATGGAAATCTCTGATGATTGTTATCCAATTAGCTGTGGAGGTTGATCTATGACACTGATGATAATTAAACCTTGTTATGGTGTGTTGAGGGAGACCAGACATTATGTTGACCCTTTCGATAGTCGTTGTTCGGACGTTCCATTAACACATTCGGTATCACAAAACACTATCAAGGCAATGGAGACCGAATTACTGGGCTGTCTCTATCATTTAGATGGAATCGTTTTCTGCTGTGTAAGGGTGGTTATATTATTGGGCTGAATCTAATATTCTGGATATAGAGGATTATATTACAATAAAGGGGAAATAGCTTGCTATCAGCAGATTTGGATCTCAGTTCCCAGAATTTCTGCCTCTGTGATGAGAGAGAAGCAATCTGCAATGCCGACATCAGAGGTTTTTAACCACAATGAATATTGATCATGACGAGAACTTTCCACCAATCAGAAGTCTGTTTTTAGTAGTAGCATTGCCAAATGATGATGCGTGAGCAGAATTAAGCGAACCGGAAAAATGGCTAAAACGTAGCCATGGAACTGGTCACTGCTGATAATCTTTCCAGCAGAATCAAATTAAATTCAAACGTGAAGCTATACACTGTAGTGTAGATTAAGAAGTGATAAACCTCATGGTTTGTAGGAATTGACACCTGCATGTTGGGTGGCTAAAACACATTTGTTCTCAAGGTAGATGTCCTCAATTCCCTCTGTATAGTGCGTGCTTTGGACATAGGAGAGGGTCACAGACCAAAAAATTCCATAAACCTCCCCCCTCTAAGGACTGTTGAACGTGTCGTTGATGGGAAAAAAGAAATAAATTGTCAGAAATGATTCCTGGCGTCCTGCGAGTGGAACAATTAAGTTGAAAGAGATGAACTGAGGCAAGTGACCAAGGTGATAGCTCTAAAAACATTGAGAGAGCTCAGTCCAATATATGGTACATGAATGAATAGTATCATTGCAAAAGTCTAGGGAAAAATGCAAGTGTCAACTAGAGATACACACATATGTACACAAAAGGGTAGTAACTACATGTATGTGCAAAAAGGGTAGCCAATAAACAAGTGTACACAAAAGAAGGTGACTACCAATGTACACCAAAGCATGATGTATGTATATAAAAGGCAAGTAAACTACAATATATGTATACAAAACGTCGTTCAGCTAGAACTAAACGTCATGTACATAAAAGGCAGACTACACACAGTGTAACACAGATGGCAGTAACTAACAATGTACACAAAACTGGTAGTAACTACGTGTATGTACATGAAAGGCAAGTAACTATATGTATGTACATGAAAAGCTGAGTAATAAAAACAGTATGCACACAAAAGGCAAGTAGTAACTATACGAATGTTACATGAAAAGTAGGTAAACTACAACATGTACATGAAGCACAGCAGAATAGTAGTAACTACACGTAGTACATAATGGCCAGTAGTTACATGATGTGCATGAATGGACAGTAGTATCAAAGTTGATGTAATTGAAAGGAAGTAAAGTCACAAGGGTGCAAGGATGAATGACAGGATCCAAGGGGTTCGGCAACAAATATAAACTAATGGGATATGCAAAACAGTGGCTGTTTTTTTTTGCTGTTTTTGTTCAGGTTTTGTTTTTACATGTAATATTCATGTTGGTTATTATTACGATTTTTATTACCCAAACATCTCCCAGATACCTACCTAATGTGAGAGGAGTGATAATGAACGCTATAAGGACGAGGAAAACCATAATGATAAATGTACAGGATTATTAAATATGTCTCAGGTTTTAATATGTTGTTGCATTTCTCCTTGGGCATATAACACTCCAGCTGACATGGAGAAGAGGTTTCCATCTCTCTCCATGCTCTTTGTACATATAAAGGCTCTCAGCATCGTCCCATCTTCCAATTCTCACCCCCTCTGTGTTGTTTGTCTTTACATTAGAACGCACCGTAGGAGTGATGTTATAGAACGGAAACATGTCAAGATAGCAGCATCTCCATTCAGGAATTCTAATTATTCAATGATTACGTCTCTTGGAAAAACGCACATGATATATTTTTTTTTTATGTGGGTTTTATAGCGCAAAACATTTCCGATCGCTTTACAATCACATGTATTACATTACCATCAGCCCTGCTCCCGAAGAGCTTACAATTAAGCACATATAGACACATACAACCTATCAGTATGTTTCTTATGATTGTGGAGGAAAACCGGGAGTGCCACGGAGGAAACCACGCAAGCACGGGGGAGAACATAAAACTCCTGCAGAGGCCAAGGTGGGTGGAATCGAACTCAGGACCTCAGCGCTGTAAGGTATCAGTGCCTAACACACTGAGCCACCGTGCAAAAATGAAAAACTCTTTAGATATTCTAGAAGTTTTACAACTGTAGCATGATATGGATCTCATTCAAGTCACATTGACATTGACCACAATCTCATTTCCATCAGATTGCGCCAACACCTACCTTCCTTGTTGGCATGCAGCTATGAGAAATGGAATCTTTCGAGCGGAGGAAGATAGCATATGATTGTACCGTAAAGTACAGATTGGGCACGTATTAGGGCATGCCATGTATATTTTACTGCTTGGTTAGAGCTAAAGAAGAAATCTCTACAATCACGTGGAAGACAGTGGTTGGTATAAATCATGGTTGAAACATTGCAGGAGATGAGTTCCTCAGGAAATTTTGGTTCTCCAAGAAGTCCTATTATAGACATATGATAGTTCGAGGAGTTGGCCGAACTTTCATTTCTGTTTGTCGGATTTAAGGACTCGGGGAAAAACGCCGAAGATTGGAAAAATGGAACTTAATTTTGGGGTTAGGGACCGTAGTTTGAGGGTTACCAAAATAACCCTTTGACAATTCAGTAACGCCTCCGAATGAATAAGGTCCAAAGACCCAAAATCCGAACGATCCGCCTGTGTTTCGGGTAAGAACAGTTCGGAGTTCAGAAACAAAGGGGTTCAATCTCAGATCAGGACCCGATCTCGATCATCTCTAAGTGATTGTATTACAAAAACTAAATGGTTGGATGTAGCGCTCTTCTAGAAAGGTTTGTATGATTTAACATCTTCTATATATTCTGCTTAATAGATCAGCAGGAAAAAGTCACTTTCAATTTCCACTAAGGCTGGGTACACATGGAGAGTTATTTCACGAACGAGCGCTCGCTAAGCCAAATTTGCGAACCAATCAGATCGTGCGGACCCATGGGAAACGCCGATCGATCATAATTTACCAAACGTCCGAATTGGTCATCGTCCGATCCGACAAAGGATGATGATGTGAGGGCAAGTCGCCCCAAACACCAGGAGATATTTCGGCTCCCCGCCGACCAATTCCAAAAGTGCCGGATGAAATCAGCTGAAAATATCTTCGGTGTGTAGAGATGTATGTGGGGCGAATAGAGACCCAGTTTCAATTCGAATCTGAGAGGTTCAAAGTCCCAGACGAAAACTTTCAGAATCCTGGAATTTCACGGAACCAAATTTGAGTTTTTATCAAAAGTAGCCGATTTTGATAAACATAAAATCGAAAGTAGACGACTTCGAAAAATCGCCCGATTTTCAAATCGAAACGCGGAATTTCAAAAACTTTCCGAAAATTGAGAAAATTTTGAAACAGAATTCGAAACTCAAACAGTTTGGTTTTTTTTTTTCAAAAAAGTTGGTTGACCCTACTGCTACTAAAAGACATACGTGTTTAATAAACAGCCTTTGGTTATGAGAAAATATGTATGCTTTACATTCTCTATATTTCAACATATAGAACTTAATTGTTAAGAATCACATGTTATTCAGTCTCACGCGCTAAAAAAAACCAATCACAGTTTAATACGTTTTATTTCATTTATTCTGTGTTTTTTTACTGCTAAAATTGACACCTTTTGGGGCTAGTTTGTGGACAATCTCAGCAGAACTTGTAGTAATTTAATGCTGTTAGAGAAGTAATGTGTCTATTAACAAATCTCCTGAACATGGAACATTTGTGTTTTTTTTTAAAGTACAGAAAGTCTATATTTACTTGCAATTAATTACTTAATTAGTAAGTTGGCTTAGTGCAAAATATCAGTACTCTTAAAAGAATCCAAATCTACAACAATCTAAGCAACACGACTGTACCAATGGCAGCACCCCTGATTATATCACAGGGTCATACTGTACATTCTGATATCTAAAATTATGGGGGTTATCATAAATAAAAGTTCTATCGTAAAAATGGTGCTAATTTTGCCCCACCAATCAGAGTGTTAGTCTTTCAAATGTTAAATGAGTATCTGATGTGGATGGGGCAAAAGTAGCACCATTAAACGACTAAGCAGGGTTATTCAATAAAAGTCTTATCATTTAAAATGGTGCTAATTTTGCCACAACCAATCAGATCTATTTACATATTGAAAGCTAGCATTCTGATTGGTTGGGTAAAACTTAGCACCGTTTTAAACGATAAGAAGTTTATTTGAATCTCCCTGTATATCTCTCACATATTGAGAGCTGTAAAGACCACATTACACAAGCATGTTATTACATAGGGGGGAATTTTATAAGGTCGCAACTTATACTAATTTATTAACGTGGATAACAGTGGTTGAAAAATCATTACCGTGATAGGCTTTTCACTTAACGGTGCGGTGGTAAATGGCTTTATCATATTTTTAAACAGTTCTTATGCCACGTCTGAAGTGGAAAAAGCCTGTAATATGTTGCTGTCAGGGGTCCGTGGATGGTTTTTCAGTACAAATTGTGGTGAAGTGTTTCTAATACTATAAAAGGTCCAGGGGGTGTTTTAGATATTTTCCAGCATTTGACTGTAATACGATCAGAGATTTCAGGATTTGATTTTTTTTTTTATGGATATTTGGAACGTGTCCCCAGGACCATTCCAGGTCCCACAGCCATTTACATTAAGTTACCATGGATATTTTAATTGTGATTTCATTTGAACTTTTAAACTATTTGAGCTCCCATGACTTTAATGGGTCCGTTTTAGAACTTTCCAACTTTCCCATATAGTCAAACACGGACCCGAACCAAGGCCATCTCCAGATGAGTAATTATGATCTATGCGGCACTAGTACAGATACTATGATACTATTATATGTATATGGGGCCTCTAGTGCAGAAACTTTACTATATATAGGAACTATAGATTCATTATATGATATGAGGTACAGTCTTTATATTCAAATAGCTAAGATCTATATTAATGGACACTAGTAAAGTACTATTATATTATATGGGACCACTTAGTACAAGATTACTATAGTATTTATGGGAAATAGTACAGATACTATTCTTTATATGGGCCACTAGTACAGATGACTATTATATTATATGGGGACACTAGTACAGATTATATTATATTAGATGGGACGCTAGTAGTAATGTAAGATAATATTATATGATCTATGGGACGCATAGTACAGATATATTATGTTATTCTATGGGACGGCATATTAGTTATTACAGATACTATTATATTATATGGGGACACTAGTACAGATACTATTATTATATGGGACGCTAGCACAGACTAATATTATATTATATGGGACACACGAGTATATAATGGCCAGTACATATTATATTATGATGGGCACTGTAGTACAGAACTATTATATTATATGGGACATAGTACAGATACTATTTATTATTGGACATTGTCGACTGTATATTTGGGCACTCAGTACTATTAGATAATGGCAATAGTAATACTAATATATATGGGGCACTAGTACAGAACTATTTATTATATGCGGACACTAGTACAAAGATACATTAATTCTATGGGACATAGTACAGAACAATTATTATATGGCGACAATCGTACAGATACTATTATTTATATTGGGCCACTAGCAGTACAGAATACTATTATATTACTATGGGGCACTAGTGACAGATACTATTATATTATATGCGGCACTAACATAATTAATATTGACAGTACAGATACTATTATATTGATATGGAGGCACCACTAGTACAGGTGATATTATATATTATGGGGCACTAGTACAGATACTCTTAATTATTATGGGACACGAGTACAGATACATTATATTATCGGGGACACGTAGTTACAGATTTAATATATATTATATGGGACACTAGTAAAGATACTATTATATTATATGGGGGACACTAGTCAGATACTATTATATTATATGGGGGGACACTAGTACAGATACTTTATATTATATGGGACACTAGTACAGATACCATATATTTATGGGACACAGTAACAGATAACTAGTAATTAATATGGGGGCACTAGTACAGCTAATCATTATATTGATATGGGGCACAGTACAGATACTTATATATATGGGTTGGACACTAGTACAGATTGACTATTATATTATAGGGACATAGTACAGATAATAGTTATATTATATGGGGCACTCGTACAGTACTATTATATTATATGGGGACTCAGTAAAGATATATTATTAGATGGGCGGCACTGTAGATACAGATATATAGCAATAGTAATAAAATATATGGGCACTAGTACAGATACCTATTATATGATATGGCGGCACTAGCGTACAGCTATACTATTATATTATATGGGCAACAGTAGATACTTATATTATATGGGCTGACAGATACTAATTTAACTACAGATTATTATATGATATGGGCACTAGTACAAGGATACTATTAATATTATATGGGGCACTAGTACAGATTATATTAATTATATGGGACACTAGTAAGATTACTATTATATTAGGAGGGACCTAGTACAGATACTATATAGTATATGGGGACACTGGACAGATACTATTATATTATATGTGGGCAACTAGTACACAGATACTATTATACTTTATATGGGGGCACTAGTACAGATTACTATTATATTATATTGGGGAACACAGTATTAGTATGGGCAAGATATTATATATGGCACTGACTAGTATTTATATTATATGGGCACTAGTCAGATACTATATCATTAGATGGGACATAGTACAGTACATTATTATTATATGGGGACACTAGTACAATATACATTATATTATATGGGAACACTAGTTACAGATACTATATATTAATAGGGACACTAGTAAAGATACATATATGCACTCAATATATATATTATAGGGGACACCTAGTACAGATACTATTATATATATGGGGCAAGTAGTATATTTATGGCACTCTACAGTATTATATTACTTGGGACACTAGTACCAGATTACTATTATATTATAGGGACCACTAGTTACAGATACTATTATATGATATGGGACACTGAGAAGATACTATATATTATATGGGCACTTAGTACAGATACTATTATAGATATGGGGACACTAGTACAGATATATTATTTATATTGGGACACTAGTACAGATAATATTATATATATGGGGCACTAGACATATACTATTATATATATGGGACACTAGTACAGAACTATTATGATTATATGAGGACACTAGTACAGATACTATTATATTATATGGCTGGCACTAGTACAGATGTACATTATAGTAATGAGGCATGTAACAGATGACTATTATATTATATGGGGCAACAGTACAGATTACTATTTATATTATTGAGGGCACTGAGTACAGATACTATGTATATTATATGGGGCACTAGTACAGAATAGATTTATTTATGGACGTAAGTACAGGACACTAGTACAGATACGATATATATTAATGGGGACACTAGTACGAGATACTTATATTATTATGGGACATAGTACAAGCTACTATATATTTATGGGGACACTAGTACAGATTACTATTATATTATATGGGACACTAGTACCGGACTATGTATTATTATTATATGGGACACTGTTACAGAATATTATATTATATGGGGACACTAGTATCAGATACTATTATATTATAGGGAACTAGTACAGGATACTATTTTATATGGGACACTTAACAGTACTATATTTTAATAGGAAATAGTACATCTATTATATTATATGGGGACATAGTAAGCAGAACTGATTATATTATATGGGACACTAGTACAGATATATTACTATTATAGTGGGACACTAGGTACAGATACACTTATATTATATGGGGACCACTAGTCGACAGAACTATTATATTTTAATGGGCACTATAGTACAGATACTATGTTTACTACTGGGAGACCATAGTACAGATACTATATGATATATGGGACACTAGTACAGATAATTAATATATATGGGAAACTAGTACAGATACATAAATTATTATACGGGGCGCACTAGTACAGATACTATTATTTATATGGGACACTAGTACAGATTTTATTATGATTATGGGGGCACACTAGTCAGATACGTATTATATTATTATGGGGCATCTAGACAGATTAATTCTATTGATAGGGGCACTAGTTACAGATTACTATTAATTATATGGGAAACTTAGTACAGATACTATTATATTATGATGGGGACATAGTAACGATACATTATATTATTATGGGACACTAGTAACAGATACTATTATATTATATGGGGCACTAAAACGCTACACCTACACTTTTCAGCTCAGTGAGCCGTCATCAGGATGTCAAGAAAATGAATTCATATTTTCCAGTCTATTGCATATAAAATGACACAATCAGAAAAATGTTTCAAATGTCCTAATTTTAATGTGATTGTCCCCGTTTGACACTCGCCCACAGACTTTAGTCAGCAATGAACACATAGAGAGTGGACTAAACCAACTTGAAAACCCTAGTTCGAGCCGAACTTATTCGCATGTCGAACGATATCCGGTTTCATTCGAACTATACCGGACCACGGGGATTTTCGATATTTCTGGCTTTCAATAAATATTGGGAGTTTTGAAACCGCCTTCGAAATATGCGAGTAAAAAGTCTATATGTACCTATACGCGAACATCAAATTGCAAGTAAAGGTCTATAACCATACGCGAGCATCCGGAGATCCGCAAGAAATGTCATTATACTATACGCTAACATCGAATCGCGAGTAAAATGTACATCATACCTAGACGCTAAATCGAATACGGCGAGTTAACATGTACGATGATATTAGACGCGAAATCGAATCGCGAGTAAAGTGGCCATTCTTCTAGAAGTTTAAGTGGATTTAAGGTTGGAAAAGTTTCGTTTTTCTTCTGAGTTTTTAAAGGGGATTAAAGGTGGAAAAGTTTCTTTTTCTCGCAGAAGTTTAAGGTGGATTAAGGTTGGTAACGTTTCTTACCGGCACGTTCTTCTAGAAGGTTTAAGGATGGATTAAGGTTGGAAAAGTTTCTTTTTCTCCTAGAAGTTTAAGGTGGATTAAGGTTGGAAAAGTTTCTTTTTCTTCTAGAAGTTTAAGGTGGATTAAAGTTGGAAAAGTTTCTTTTTCTCAGAAGTTAAGGTGGATTAAGGTTGGTAAAGATCTGTTTTTTCATTCGAGAAGTTTTAAGGTGGATTATATTTAGAATTGGTAAGATTCTTTTTCTTCTAGAAGTTTAAGGTGGATTTAAAGTTGGAAAAGTCGTTTCTTCTAGAAGTTAAGGTGGATTAAGGTTGGTAAAGATTCTTTTTCTTCTAGAAGTTTAAGGTGGATTAAGATTGGTAAAGATTCTTTTTCTTCTAGAAGTTTAAGGTGGATTAAAGTTGGAAAAGTTTCTTTTTCTTCTAGAAGTTTAAGGTGGATTAAGGTTTGGTAAAGAAGATACGTTTTTTCTAGAAGTTTAAGGTGGATTAAAGATGGTAAAGAATTCTTTTTTTCTTAGAAGTTTAAGGTGGATAAAGTTGGAAAAGTTCTTTTCTTCTAGAAGTTAAGGTGGAGTTAAGGTGGGAAAAGTTTCTTTTTGCTTCTAGAAGTTTAAGGTGGCTTATAGGTTGGTAAGATTCTTTTTCTACTTACTAACAGGAAAAGTCCAACGTCTAGTGTCACTGGACTTATCAATAGAAATCAATAGACTCTCCAGATTGATAAAATAAATTCACTGAAATAGAAGGATAGATTCATATAATCTAATAATACCAGGCAGATAAAACAATAGCAATGAGATCGGGGAAAATTTGTCGGTGGGCGCAGCACTAGTGATGGACCGAACCCGAACCTCGAAATCTGAACTTTAATAGTTTGGGGACAAACACAAACTCTTTAGGCTCTCTGAACTAGGACATAGTTTTGGTTTTTCTGAATCGAGGGATGTTCGGTAATCTTGGCGTTTGAATTCGAGAATATGGAATGTGTTTGTATTCTCAAAATTTGGGTCTTCGAGGATTTTACAGAGCGGCTGAAATCCCGCTATGTGTATTTGTTATATCAGGAAGAGTGTTGTAGATGTTGTATTCTGTATATGTACGGTATGATGACATATTTTAGGGTAGATAGTTGTATTTGTATAGTGTTAAGAGTGATATGTAGTATTTTGGGTTAGTTATATTGTTATCTGTCATTGTAAAGTAGTAGAGATATATTTTGGGTAGTTAGATTGTATCTGTATATGTGTAAAAAGGTTAGATATATTTTGGGTGTTTATTGTCTTGAATTGTAACAGTGGTAGATATATTTTGGGTTAGTATATTGTATATCTTCGACATTGTAAAGAGGGTAAAGATATTGGAGTTTTCGGTAGTATATGGATATCTGATATATGTTAAAAAGGTACGATATATTGTTGGGTGGTAGTATATTTATCTGTACCTTGTTAAAGAGGGTTAGATATATTTGGGTTAGGTATATTGTATCTGTATATTGTTAAAGAGGGTAGATAATTTTGGTGTAGTTATATTGTATCTGATTATTGTAATAAGGGAGATATATTTGTGGTGTATTATATTGATCTGTAATTGTAAGAGGTAGATCTATGTTGGGTAGTGATATTGTATCTGTAATTGTAAAACGGTAGATATATGTTGGTGGTAGTTATATGTGATCTGTATATTGTAAAAAGGTAGGATATATTTGGGGTTAGTTATATTTATCTGTACATTGTAAAGAGGGGTATGTAGATATATTTTGGGTGTAGTTATATTGTACTATGTACATGTGTAAAGATTGGGTAGATAATGTTTGGGTAGTTTGTGTATCTTATCTTGTAAAAAGGTTTTAGATCATACTTTTGGGTAGTTATTATTGTATCGTGTACATTGTAAAGAGGTGTTAGATGATTTTGGTGTAGTTATATTGTATTGTATTGTAAAGAGGTTAAATATTGTGGGTAGTTATATTGTATTCTGTAAACATTGTAAAGAGGTTAGATATATTTGGGAAGTTGATATTGTCAACCATGTTATATTGTAAAAAGGTTTTAGATATATTTTGGGGTAGTTATATTGTATCTGTACATTTGTAAAGAGTAGATTAGATATATTTGGGTAGGATATATGTATCTGTACTATTGTAAAACAGGTTAGATTATTCTTTGGGTAGTTATATTGTATCTGTACAATGTAAAGAGGAGATCTATTTTGGGTAGTGTGTATATTGTCATTTATAATGAAAGAGGTAGATATATTTGGTAGTATATTGGTATCTTACATTGTAAAGAGTGTATATGGTATATATGTTTTGAGTTAGTTATATTATGTTCGGTATATTGGTAAAAGGTAGATATATATTTGGGTAGTTTAGTATATTGTATCGGTCATATTGTAAAGAATGGTAGATATATTTTGGGTAGTTATATTGGTATTCATGTAACATTGAAAGATCGGTAGATATATGTTGGGTAGTTATATTGATCTGCTATACATTGTAAAGAGGGGGTTAGATATATTTTGGTAGTTATATTGGTATACTGTATATTGTAAAAAAAGGGTAGATATAGCTATTTGGGGTTAGGTCTATATGATCTGTTATTGTAAAGAGGTAGAATATATTTTGGGGTAGTGTAGATTGTATCTGTACATTAAAGAGGTGATATATTTTGGGTATTTATATGTTATCTGAGATTGTGAAAAAAAGGTAGGATTAGATATTTGCGGTAGTTATATTGTATCGTATATTGTAAAGAGGTTAAGATATATGTTTGGGTAGTTACACGTAATTGTTCTCTGTACATGTAAGAGGGTTAGATATATTTGGGGTTATTAGTTATATTGTATCTGTATATTGTAAAGAGCGTAGTATTATTTTGGTTGGTGAGTTATATTGACTGATATTGTAAAGAGAGGTGATCTATTTGGGGTTAGTTTATTATTGTATATGTACATTGTAAGACGGTTAGATATATTTTGGGTCAGTTAATGTGTATCGTATATGTAAGATGAGGTAGATAATTTTGGGTAGTTATTGTTTTGTAGATTGTAAGAGGTAAGGGCTAGATTATTTTGGGTGTAGATATATTGTTTGTAGATTGATAAGGAGGTAGATATTATTTTGGGGCAGTTATATTGTATCTGTACATTTGTAAAGAGGTAGATTTAATTTGGGTAGTTATTACTGTAATGTATTTTGTAAAAGGAATGGTGAGGTAGAATATTTGGGTAGGTATAGATTGTATTGTATAATGTTAAAGAGGGTAGTATATTTGGGTAGTATTGTGTTCTGTATATTGTCAGGAGGTAGAATTTTGGGAGATATATGTATCTGTATATTGTAAAGAGAGTAAGAGTGATATTTTAGGGTAGATATTATTGTTTTCGTATTGGAAAGAGGTAGGTATATTTGGGGTAGTATATGTATCTGATATTGTAAAGAGGTAGTATATTTTGCGTTAGTTAGATTGTATATGTATATGTAAGGAAGGAAGATATATGGGGTAGATGATTGTATCTGTTATGTAAAGAGGTAGGGTAGATATATTTTGGGTAGTTAATATGTTTCTGTATATTGTAAGGACGGTAGATATATTTTTGGTAGATATATTGTATCTGTATATTGTAAAGAGGTAGATAAATATATCCAAGAACTAGCTGCAAGTCAAGCAGAAAATGGGGGAAAAGCTTTTCAGTTTTGGATTGGGCCACCTTGAATCTCCCCCCATAAGTGCTTTAAACATTAACTCGGTGTGCGGTTTTCTAAATATTGTCATCAAAAAACAATTTGTGAAGTTGTTTCATGTCGTCGTCTAATTAAGTTTAACTTGTTTGCGGAAAGAAACATATATTTTCAATGCTAATCTAGTCGACACCTTTTATTTATCCATTTATTCTATGGGAAAGGAAACATTTTATTCCCCAGCGCAGGTAAGAGGTAGAGATATTTTAAGGATACGGATTCTAACGGCCGTACCAGTTATTCATTGTTCCATTTTGGACATGTGAATGGAGGAAAGTATTGAAACTAAACAGAAGATGAAACCTAATTAGTTTCTTGGAACAGATAAGGAACAAAAAGACGAATTAGATCTCCCAAATGGTATTTGTCATCACACAACCGCAAAACCCACCAGACAATTTACATGTGCGGCAGGTTCTTCAATTTCAAACTAGACAATTTTTTTTCATCCTTTACGTGTCTATAATTAGTCTTATTTATCATTACAGTAACTGGACAAGAAGTCCATAGTTTCTTTTACCCAAAGGCAAGTTATACTAATTTTAAATACATTAGAAAAAACACTTTAGGTTAACCAATTAAAATTGAATTTCTATGGCCCATGGTTAAATTGTGAAACTTGTATCAGTTTTCGTAGGGCGCAGATTAATGGAAATCCCCAGATTATAATTTATCTTGGTAATGATTTCCAATGTCATCATTACTCTGCAACTCTCATTAGAAAATCATTTGGTTCTTCAATGATTAAGACTTGTATATTCCACCTAAAGAAGACGAGTTTATAAAGAATTAAAATAATTTAAAATGCAATTAGAGAAATATAATAGAAATTTGCCATGTAATGAGGACCTGCACACTGATGCATTTTGTTACTTAAAAATACTAACATCCTATCACAAAACTAATGCATTTCATTTCATAACAAATGTGTGACTTTTCTAAGTGCTCCTAAATACCGATGCAGGAGTATCATTTGATGTAAATTATTTGATTCCATTTAAAGTCTTCTTCGTCTTGGACACTTTCTATATATTTTATACAAGGCTCAGCCCTGAAGCGCTTGCTAATCTAAGCCATTTATTGCCACAACATTGGGTGAGGGGCAATCAGAGTGGCAGGAGGAAACACCACACAACCACAGGGGAGAAATACAAACCAGGACCATTGGAGCCCACGTGGTCATCCATACAATGTTCCCTACATTAGAGAAAGCTGCGTTTTTTTTTTAAAACAACCAATTCGAATGTTTTCACTTATTGGATGTGAATCCCTTGCCTCTTCTAGTATCCAATAACCTATTTGCATATAAATGGGAATAAGGCTGTTTACTGTTAATTTACAAACGCAAGTGTCTTTCATGGAAATAGCACGTTAGCATGTTTGTTTAGGGTGTAAAGGCCAACATTTTACCCATGAGGGTTAAAAATTATCATATATAAAATGCAATAAATAATTTCATATATCTTTATTATGTAAAGTGAAGTGGTATCAAGCATGAGGAATTATTCCCCAAATGCATTTTGCTGTGTGGTTTTGTTTTCTTGATGAAAATTCAAGTTTGATGATGCAGTGTTGAAGATGTCACTCTATGACAAATGAGAGGCCAACTCTTTCATTCATTAGGGTTAGGTGTTGTTTGTTATGTATTTTTACTTTTATTTTCTCCGTGTGATTGAGGTTTAATGGCTCAATTGGTAGTTGTTTTCTGATTTGTTCTTATTATTGCAGCCATTTTCACTTTATTACTTTAACGGGCATGGTCCCTCTTTTGATTAATGTCTGTCGGTACGGGTTGACCCAACCGTTCCCCCATACCCCTCAAGTACTTGGATAATTACTACATTATACTTAGTACTGTGGTAATAGAGGAAAGCCAGGAGAACCTCTTTCAGGGACACTCTATGAGGGGTATTGGAAACGTTTCCTTCTATCCAGGCTTGGATGGACATTGAGTGGCATGGAGAACCATTTGAAGCAGAGATGTAAGGTAAGGATTTTACACACTTACACAGTGGGGCCAGCAGTGCGGGGAGAATTGGTTTGGGATGGGACCATGCCCTTTGAATGTAGAATCGTGCTTCATGACTCATCAGATAGCTAGATAGTTCCACATTTCATTCCATCTGGCCTTCGACATGGAATTCATTGGAAATACAACATCAATACAAGTTGTACAGGTGAGTTAATTACAATATACAATTTCTCTTCCCATTGAATGGCCAAGCAACTGCAGTCTTTTGTATTACTATTAATAAGCATCCCATGTACAGAGAAGAGATGAAAAACATCACAGATGCTCATTGGGGCTCACTTAATGTCGCTACAACAGACAGTACACACCAGATAGCCTATGGGGCCCAGTTTAGTTGAAATAGATGATCTGCACACCTAGGCACCCTCGAGTGCCAGGAATGCCAGAATAGACATAGCCACCAGCGTCGGGGGGGGGGGGACCTATCAGCGTAGGCTACACCAGCTGTCATGGGGAACTAGCCACCAGCGGTTAACCGGCACCAGGTGGGGGACCTAGCCAACCAGCGTGGGGTGGGACCTAGCCACCAGGCATTGGGGGACACTAGCCACCAGGTCGGGGACTCACGCCCACCCCGACCACACCCCACAAAATCCACACCCCCCCCCACCGTAACCTAGCACCAGCGTCGGGGGGACGCCCTTTCCGGGGCTACCAGGTCGCTGTTGACCACCGGAGCCACCAGCGTTGAGAAGAAGACAACTAGCAACCACCAGCGTCGGCGGACCTAGCCACTAAGCGTCGTGGACCTGCCACCAGCGTTGGGGGGACCATAGACACGCATAGCAGTGGGGGGACCTAGCCACCGAGGTGTCGGGGGGACCTAGCCACCAGATTGGGGATCATAGAGGACCTAAGCATGACAGCCCCGCGTAGGGGGACTTAGCCACCAGCGTCGGACGAAGGACAAAGAAAACTAGCCACCATGCGTCGGGGGGACTATAGCCACCAGCGTCGTGGGACCTAGCCAACCAGGTGTGGAGGACCTAGACACCAGCTTCGGGGGACCTAGCCCACAGCGTCATGGGATACCTAGCCACAGCAATGGAGGCGACTAGACACCAGGTCGGGGGACCTAGCCACGACGGCCGAATCAGTGGGATAGACCCTAGCCACCAGCGATGCAGGGACCTAGCCACGCAGGTCGGGGGACCTAGCCACCACGTCGGGGGACCTAGCCACCAGCGGGGTAGCACGCGTGGGGGGGGACACTAGCTCACCAGCGTCGGGGGACCTAGCCACCCAGCATGGGGGGGGACTAGCCACCAGCGTCATGGGGACCTAGCAACAGCAATCGGGGACCTAGCCACCAGTTGTCGGGGGGGACCCTAGCCACCACATCGGACGGACCAGCACCTGTGTCGGGGGACCTAGCCACCAGACGTAAAATGGGGGGACCTAGCCACCAGCGTCGAGATGGACATAGCCACCAGGCGGGGGGGTGGGGACCAGGCCACCAGCGTCGGGGGGACACTAGCCACAGCGTCGGGGGGGGGATAGCCACCAGCGTTCGGGGGACCTAGCCACCGCGTCAGGGGACCTAAGCACCAGCGTCGGGGACCTAGGCCCAGCCTAAACATTTTCTCTTTAAGCGGAACATATTAATTTTTCCGTTGTTTCTTTATCCTGAGAGGGAATTCCTTATGTTAATTTTTTTGACGTAACATGAAATTTTTTTTGTCAGACAGATTGTGATTCCCCTTTTCTTGTCTTTGCTGGGTCAGTTTTTGAGTATTTCTGAGAATTATAAAATAACCAATCTAAAGTCTTTTCAAACATTAAGGCAACTATACGATGTGCGTGAAGAGCAGATATTTTCTTTTTATCGTATTTGCTGCCGCACTTGGTCTTGTAAAAGGATCGGAATCTTTTACGTTTCTCCCTGAAATAAAAAGTTTAGAAAGGAATTTGCTTGAAATAACACAAACGTGGATGAAAAGTAGAAATTCATATTCCTAACCAATAGATAGAATGTGGCGAGTTCTTAACCAAAATGGACATTTTATTGTCTTTATTTTGGAGTTTTTATATGAACATTTTAATTTAATCCACTGATTCATTTCTCACCGTTATGACTGAAAAATTGTTCAAGAATAAATTGGGTGTCTTCATTTATTAAAATACAATAAAAAGCAGGGTATCATTGTTTTCCCGTGTTGGTTCCTTGCCGCCCGTGGCTGAGCAGCCGTTATTTTAAGGGTGAAAATAAAGATTGTACCCAAGGGCATCGTGAGTGCCCATAACCAGTGATGGACCCGAACCAGAACCAGAGTTCTACAACAATCTGGCATCATCCCCAAACTTTACGGGATCCCACAAGGTCAATTTATGCGCTCAGGTTAGGTTATTCAATAAAAGTTCTTATCGTTAAAAATGGTGCTAATGTTCCCCCAACCAATCAGATGTTAGCTTTCAAATGTTAAATAACATCTGATTGGTTGGGGGAAAATTAGCACCATTTTTAACGATAAGAACTTTTATTGAATAACCCTGATTATTTCTAATCCCTTGTGGACATGAAATCGCAGAGAACGTCTAAATGATCGAACATACTGAGAATATCATTCACAGGGACAACAGCTGTTTACACCAAATAAAGATAAATTGAAAAAGGGCCAATAAACTCACCTTTGTCTTTAAATTTGGTGAATATAGAATACAGTAGTAAAGGGATTAAGATACATTGGAGTCTCCTTGGTTGATCCAAAATACGGACAACTGTTTCAACCACCATCCAGTGTTTTGTTAAAGGGCGTAGTATTAGAAACGATAAGAACTTTTATTGAATAACCCTGATTATTTCTAATCCCTTGGACTATGAAATCGCAGCGAACCGTCTAACTGATCGACTATAATGAGAATATCATTCACAGGGACAACAGCTGTTTACACCAAATAAAGATAAATTGAAAAGCAATAAACTCACCTTTGTCTTTAAATTTGGTGAATATAGAATTACAGTAAAAGGGATTAAGATACATTGGAGTATCCTTGGGTTTGATCCAAAATACGGACACTTGTTTCAACACCATCCAGTGTTTTGTTATAAACGGGGCGCTAGTATTAGAGATATCCAAACAATCGTGTAGAATCCTGCACACCTCGATGAGTCACTGATAGACGAATGCTGGGTGTTCCAGCACTGCAGCCAGCTGTATCAGCACACCAATCGTGTTAGGAGCTAGGCACACCAGTCTTAATTCAGCAAATTTATTTTAGACGGCAGTAGTACTTATGTCCTGTGTTAGTGATGGGGATGGTGGGTAGAGGCAGTAAAGTATAGTTCCTTGTGTTAGTGATGGATTGGTGGGTAGAGGCACAGTAAGATGTTCTGCTAATAATGATGGGGATTGGTAGGTTGAAGGCAGAAGTTATGGCCTGTAATTAGTGATGGGGATTGGGGGGTAGAGACAGTAAGAAGCCTGTGTTAGTGATGGGATTGGTAGTTAGAGGCAGAGTTAAAAAGTATGTCTGTGTTGGTGATGGGGATTTGGTGGGTGTAGAGGCAGATAAGATTGTCCTGGTGTTAGCTGTGTGATGGTAGGTTAGAGGCAGGAAGATGTTCTGTGTTAATGATGGGGAATGGTGGGTAGAGGCAGAGTCGTACGATGTCCTGTGTTAGTAATGGGAATTGTAGGTAGGAGGTAGTAAAGTAAGTATGTTATGTGTTAGTGATGGGGATTGGTAGGTAAGAGGAAGTAGTTACAGTAAGTCTGTCTGTATGTATGGGGATGGTGGGAAGAGACAGTAAAAAGGGGGGGTTTTGTGTCGGTTTAGTGATGGGGATATTGGTGGTGAGGGCAAGAAAGTAAGTATGTCCTGTGTTAGTGATGGGGAGTGGTGGGTAGAGGCAGTAAGTATGTCCTGTTAATAGTGATGGGGTATTCGTAGGTAGAGGCAGTAGGGGCAGGGAGTCAAGCTGAGTAAGTAGGAAGAGAAGTATGTCCTGTATTAGTGATGGGGGACTGGTAGGTAGAGGCAGTAAGTATGTCCTGTATTAGTGATTGGGATTGGTGGGTAGAGATAGTAAGTATGTCCTTTATTAGTGATAGGGATTGGTGGGTAGAGGCAGTAAGTCTGTCTGTTCTGAAGTATGGGGATTGATAGTTTAGAGGCAGTAAGTATGTCCTGTTGTTAGTAATGGGCAGATTGGTGGGTAGACGGGCAGTAAGTATGTTCTGTGTTAGTGGGGCTATTGGGGGGTGGTAGAGGCAGTAAGTATGTCCTGATTAGTTGAGGGGATTTGGTAGGTAGAGGCCAAAGAAGGAGTTGTGTTAGTGATGGGCATTGGTGGGTAGAGGCAGTAAGTATGTCCTGTGTTAGTGATGGGGATTGTAGTGAGGCAACAATAAGTATGTCCTGTGAGTATTGATGCGATTGGTAAGTAGACGGCCAGTAAAGTAGTCCTGGATTAGTGATGGGGTTGGGAGGTTAGATGGCAGCAGTAGTAGTAGTAAAGTAGTAAAGTATGTCCTGTGTTTCGTGATGGGGATGGTGGGTACAGGCGAGTAAGTATGTCCCGTAATAGTGATGGGGCAATATTGGAGGGTTAGAGGCAGAAGAGAGTTAAGTGGTATGTCCTGTGTAGGGATGGGGATGGTAGGGAGAGGCGAAGAGTAAGTATTGTCCTGTGTTAGTGATGGGGCTTGGTAGGTAGAGGCATGAGTAGAGGCAAGTAAGTATGTCCTGTATATTAGTGTGGGGAAGTTGGGGTAGAGGTCAGTAGTAAGGATGTCCTGTGTAGTGAGGGGATTGGTGGGTAGAGGCAGAAGTATGTCCTGTGTTAGTGAGGGGGATTGGTGGGAGAGGCAGTAGTAAGTTAAGTATGTCCTGCGTGTTATTGGATGGGGAGTGGTGGGTTAGAGGCAGTAAGATAAGTATGTCCTGTGTTTGTTGTTAAGTGATGGGATTGGTAGGTAGACCGCGGCAGTACGTATGTTCTGTGTAGTGATGGGAATTGGGGGGTAGAATAGAGGCAGTAAGTAAGTGGTCCGTGTTAGTGATGGGATGGGTGGGTAGAAGCGGCAGTAAGTATGTCATGTATCGTGATGGGAAATTGGTGGAATGGGTAGACGGCAGTAAGTATTCTGGGTTGTGATGGGATTGAGTGGGTAGAGGCAGTAAGTATGTCCTGTGTAGTGATGGGCCTGGGTGGGTTTAGAGGCAGTAAGATGTCTGTGTAGTGATGGGATTGGTTCGGTAGAGGCAGTAGTAAGTATGTCCTGTGGTCAGTGATGGGCACATTGGGGGTTAGAGGAAGAGAAGTAGTAGTAAGTATGATCCTGTGTTAGGTGATGGTGATGGTGGGTAGGGCAGTAAGTATGTCTGGTAGTGATGGGGATGGTGGGTAGTAGAGGCAGTAGTACGTCCTGGTTAGTGATGGGGATTGGTGGGTAGAGGCAGTCGGTAGTATGTCACGTGGGTAGTGAGGGCATTGGTTGGGTGGTGAGGGCAGTAAGTATGTCTGTGTTAGTGATGGGGGATTGGGGGTAAGAGGCAAGACGTAAGTAAGTATTGCTCCCTGTGTTTTAGTTGATGGGGATTGGTGGGTAGATAGAGGCAGTAAGTGTATGTCCTCTGTTGTTAGTGATGGGGATTGGTGGGTAGAGGCAGTACGTATGTCCTGTGTTAGTGAGGGGGATTGGTAGGTAGAGCAGAGTAAGTATGTCCTGTGTTAGTGATGGGGATTGGTAGGTAGAGGCAGTAAGTATGTCCTGTTTTAGTGCGGGGGATTGGTGGGTAGAGGCAGTAAGTATGTTCTGTAATAATGATGGGGATTGGTAGGTTAAGGCAGTAAGTATGTCCTGGTAATTAGTGATGGCTGGTGGGTAGAGGCAGTAAGTATGTCCTGTGTTAGTGATGGGGGGATTTTTTGCTGGGTATGAGAGGCAGTAAGTATGTTCTGTGTTAATGGATGTGGGATAGGTGCGGAGAGGCAGTAAGTATTGTCCTTGTGTTAGTGATGGGATCTCGGTAGGTAGAGGCAAGAGTAAGTATGTTCTGTGGTTGATGGGCTGGTAGGTAGAGGCAGTAGAGTAGTAAGTATGTCCTGTATTAGTGATGGGGATTGGTGGGAAGAGACAGTAAGTGTGTCCTGAAGTGATGGGGGATTGTGGGTAGAGGCAGTAAGTATGTCCTGTAATAGTGATGGGGATTGGTAGGTAGAGGCAGTAGATGTCCTGTATTAGTGATGGGGACTGGTAGGTAGAGGCAGTAAGTATGTCCTGTATTAGGATTGGGATTGGTGGGTAGAGACAGTAAGTATGTTCTGTGTTAGTGATGGGGATTGGTGGGAAGAGACAGTAATGTGTTCTGTATTAGTGATGGGGGATTGGTGGGTAGGTGGTAGAGGCCATAAAGTGATGTCACTGTAATAGTGATGGGGATTGGTAGGGGTAGAGGGCAGTAAGTAATGTCCTTGTATTAGTAGATGGGGGACTCGGGTAGGTAGACGGAGTAAGTATGTCCTGTTTAGTGAGGGGATTGGTAGGTAGAAGCAGTAAGTAAGTATGTCATGATGTTAGCAGTGATGGATGGGGATTGGTGGGTAGATGGCAGAAGTAGTCTGTAATAGTTGATGGGATTGGTAGTAGGAGGCAGTAAGTAAGTATGTCCTGTGTTAGTGATGGGGGATTGGTGGGTAGAGGCAAGTTTAAGTATTTCCTTGTTCTAGTGATGGAGGAATATGGGTAGGTAGAGGCCGTAAGTATGTCCTGTAATATGATGGGGATTGGTAGGTAGAGGCAGTAAAATTATGTCCTGTGTTAGTGATTGGGATTGGTGGGTAGAGGCAGTAAGTATGTCCTGTGTTAGTGATGGGGATTGGGTAGGTAGAGGCAGTAAGTATGTACTCGTGTAGTGAGTGGAGTGGTGGTAGAGGACAGTAACGTATGTCCTGTGTAAGTGAGGGGATTGGGGGTAGAGGCAGTTAAGTATGTCCGTGTTAGTTGATGGGGGGATTGGTAGTAGAGGCGTAGTAAAGTATGTCCTGTGTTAGTGATTGGGATTGGTAGGTAGAGGCAGTAGTATGTCCTGTGTTAGTGATGGGGATGGGGGAGAGGCAGTAGTAAAGTATGTCTGTGGTAGGAGGGGGATTGAGTAGGGTAGCGACAGGAAGTATGTCTGTATTAGTTGATGGGGATGGTAGGTAGAGGCAGTAAGTATGTCCTGTGTTAGTGCTGGGGATTGGTAGGTAGAGGCAGTAAGTATGTCTGGTTAGTGAGGGGGCTTGGGGTTAGAGGCGTAAGTATGTCCTGTGAGTGATGGGGATTGGTAGGTGGTAAAGGACAGTAAGTACGGTCTGTATTGAGTGATGGGGATTGGTAGGTGAGGCCAAGTAAGTAAGTAGTACTGTGTTAGTGAGGGGCACTTGGTAGGTAGAGGCAGAGAGTAAGTATGTTCTGTGGTAGTGATGGGGAGTGGTAGGTATAGGTAGAGGCAGTAGTATGTCCTGTGTTTGTTAGTGATGGGATTGGTGGGTTTAGAGGCAGTAGTAAGTATGTTTGTGTAGTGATGGCATTGGTATGTAGGTAGAGGCAGTAAGTATGTTTTGTGTTAGTGATGGGGATTGGTAGGTAGAGGCAGTAAGTATTGTCTGTGTAGTGATGGGGCTTGTAGGTAGATGGCGTAAGAGTAAGTATGTCCTGGTTAGTGTAGGGATTGGTGGGTGAGACAGTAAGTATCGTCCTGTGTTAGTTGTTAGTGATGGGGATTGGTAGGTAGATGGCAGAGTAAGTATGTCCTGTGTTCAGTGGATGATTGGGGATTGGTTAGGTAGAGTAGAGGAGTCAGTAAGTATGTCCTGTGTTAGTGATGGGATTGGTAGGTAGAAGGCAGAGTAGTATGTTGCTGGTTATGATGGGGAGTCGGTAGTAGAGGCAGAGTAGTGTAAGTAGTTCTGTAATAGTGATGGGGAGTGGTGGGTAGAGGACAGTAAGGAATGTCCTGTGTAGTTAGTGATGGGGATTGGTAGCGTTAGGGCTAGTAAGTAGGCCTGTGTTTAGTGATGGGGGATTGGTAGGTAGAGGCAGTAAGTATGTCCTGTGTTAGTGATGGGGAGTGGTAGGTAGAGGCAGTAAGTAGGGTTCTTGTGTTAGTGATGGGATTTTGAGTTAGGGTAGAGGCAGTAAGTACAGTAGTAAGTATGTCCTGTGTTAGTGATGGGGATTGGTGGGGAGAGGTAGGTAGAGGCAGTAAGTATGTCCGTTGTGTTAGTGATTGGGGATTGGTAGGTAAGGGGCCCAAGTAAGTATGTCCTTGTAATGTGATGGGGGATTGGGTGGGTAGAGGACAGTAAGTACTGTCCTGTGGTAGTGATGGGGATTGGTAGGAAGAGGCTAGTAAAGTATGTCCTGGTGTTAGTATGGGTGATTGGTAGGTAGAGCACAGTAGTCAAGTATGTCCTTGTATTAGTGATGGGGATTGGTAGGTAAGACGGCAGTAAGTTAGATAAACCTCTACCCAGGTTTGGCTACCTGGAGGAACCAGGAGGTGAGTGCTGGCACAAAATAGACTATTTTTTGCATATTAGGGATTAACATGACACAAAGTCTATTTGTACAACACTCACACTTTCCTTCTCTGGTGTTGTTATCCTACAACAGATTAAGAAGGGAAAGTCATGGTTTCTACAGGGAAAAAGCAGTGGATTAAAAATATTAAGAACTCGTGTGAACCACCCAAGTTGACAAACATCACATGATTCTCTTTGAGCCTGAAAGTCTTTCACCAATTACGAGGGAGAAACCTCCCTAAATCTTTGCTAATCAGATATTCTAATAAGCTCCATAGCTATCCATTCAATCAGTCTTTCAGTCATTGCGATACCCGGCTCCTTATTGTCTGTCCTACACATTTCCCCTTCCACAGTCAATGCACAGAGGACTCATTACAATCTGATAGCATGAACATGTATTTAAAGCGCCAACAGCTGGCGGTACACAGGTTTATTACTCGTGGTGATTGATATGTACGATTTTTGTAAAATGAGTCATTAAAAAGGAATAACAATGAATCTATCTAATCTGATCTATAGATCTGATCTACTATCATCTATCTATCTATCATATATGTAATCTAAGATACACATTAAGATGTGCTGGTCAAGCTCTTATGAAGAAGCTTTGGAATTGGCCTTGCATTGAGGACCATCTTGGACTGTGTGCTAGCAGATGAGAAGACATTTAATTTGAAATCTAGAAAACATCCAGTAGAGCACGTAGCTCAGACAACTGGGAAGAAGAAGAAACTGTGTGAACCAGGTTTACCTACGACCATGCATTGGGAACTCTAACCAGAAGAGGTCTTTGCAAAAGAATTGAAGCCAAGAAGCCACACTCCCTGCCGTTATTTAACCACTATGACTATTATTAATTACTAGTGGCCATGTCAATGTAGGATTCCTGTGGTTATGTTGAGAATTTTAGGGAAGGGATGTTTCCATCCTTGTATCTACTTCTAGTTCTGAGATATCAGAAGGAAAATTTCCTTTATGGTACCCCAAACCAAATAGTGCGTTCCAATGTAAGAGGATACAGTTGACACTGAAACAACAGAAAGTAAGAGTTATGTGGAAATACATCGTACAACGATTATTGTCTACTATGTGAGAGAGGCTAACATGCAAGGTTTATACTGCAAGGTCTTGCTCAAATCCTTTGCAACAGATTTACTGTTTCATACGATGCAGAGAGCAGCAAGGGCATCGACATGCTGGTCCTGGATATTTCCCAGAAAGAGGGCAGTTTAGTTTGGCATTGATTGGCAGCTTGGGGCTGAACTCGGAATCTTATGTCAAATAACAAAAAGACCCAATGTTCTGGTTAATAGAATGTCAATTTGGGGGGTGTTCTAATGGTTTGTTAGTAATTAGAATTTCCAGATTTCACAAAATAACCAAAACGTATCACAGGAGAAGAGAGAGTTCTGCCAAGAACAGTTATAGATGGATAAGTATCAGCAGATTACAAGGAATAGAATGTAAGGATAGGCTTTAATTTGAGATTGCAGTAGAACAATGATGTGGACTGGAGAGACTGCTAAAAAAATTTGTGTCTGTGTGTTTGTGGGCTGGTGGAGCGGGTGAGGGTGAAGGGGTGGGGGTTGTGAATGGGGTGAGAGGGATGGGGGTGAAGGGGGTGGGGGTATGGGTAAGGGGTGGTAAGGGAGGGAGGCTGGGGTGTGATAGGTGGGGGTGAAGCGGGTGAGGGGTGGGGGTGAAGGGGGTGGCGGTACGTGGTTAGGGTGGCGTGGGTGAGGGGGGGTAGGGGTGAAGGGTGGTGGGAAGGTGGGGGAGGTGAGGGGTTGAAAGGGGGGAAGGGTGGGGGAGGTGGGTGAGGGGTGAACGGGGTGGGACGGTGGGGGGTGAGGGGTGGGGTTGATGGGGTTGTTGAAGGGGTGGTAGGTTGGGTGGTGAGGGTTGAGGAGTGTACGAGGTGACGGTAGTGGGAGGGTGGGGGTGAGGGGTCGGGGGTGAAAGGAGTAGGAGGTTTGGGGGGTGAGGGGTAGGGGTGAAGGCGGGGTGGGGGGGTGTTTGCACCTCTATCCATCACAAAATTATGTTTTTTCTCAAACGAATGGAAATGGACAATGTAACTAAAACAATATCGAGGCTTTGAAATCCCAACATTGCTGTGTGTCGGAAAACAAAACATGGTGAAAAGATTAATTTGTGTATCAGACTCACTTCAGTTTCTTTCCTTTCCCTGACAAATCACATGCTGAGAAAAAACCATTATTTGTTACCGAAATGATAACGGGGAGTTACTCCTTGGTGGGACCTGCTTGTCTACTAAGAAAGATTTAGCAAATTTGACAGTCCATCAGAATGTGATCATAAATTTCCTGATTAGTCAATAACAGCAACGTTAGTTACGTTATAGAAATGATTACCGAACGATCATTCATTTACCACTACTGCTAACGATTTATCAGAGCTAACGATATTATCAGTACCTATATTGTAGCTAAGGGAGATGATAAGGATTCTTACAAGAACATGTTCCATTGGAACTGCGGTATGCTACTGATACGTCGGTCATGATACTTGCAAGCGGGCTTGCAACTTATCAATATTCCTTGATGGCATTACTAACTATTGGCCGCTGTATGGCTACCTTAGAAACCCATGGAAGTAAACAGGAATGAGCTGTTTAAATGAACTAAACGGACAACTACAGAGAGAAAAAACGCACCTTTAACCGTAGAAAGGCAAAACTCAATACTTTCTGTCAATCAAACGAAATTACTTCCATTAATAGATGCCTCAACCCAGAAACGTTTAAATACGTATTAAAATCAGTTAATAAATATTACCTTCTCAAGGTACTTATTAATAGGGAGGTGGTTCCGGATCCGAACCCGGATCAGCGCGGATTATCCCGTTCGCGAACGGCGGATTTTTCCAGGATTTTCCACCGTCCGAACTTCTGAACCGCCCGGATTCCTTGTATTTCGAGGATTTTTTTTCATTTTAATGGGTCCCTGCTGATTTGCGGAATTTTCCATTTTTTCGAAATTCGCGAATCCTCGAGCGGACCGGATTTTGCGAAGTTAGGACTCTGTTACTTATTAACATCTACTGTATCTGTAAACTTAAGAATTATGTTCTTCCCCCTGACTCAACATATGCATTGTACCTAGGAAGAGAACCCCTAAACCACTATGAACCCAACCTTGGGGTATTCTTAGACATCAAACATCAAGAAGCATGTATTCTTTCGGTAATCGCGCGACGGAAAAAGGACTGGAGTTCTTGTGTAGTGGTAGTAGGAGTCTCGGCTTCACCCCACCCCTGGTTGTGGGAATGGCAGAGCCGACACGACGCTTTACGGCAATTGTGGCACTGGGCGATATTGGCTTATATTTATATATTTTTTATATATTTTATTATTTGCACATGTGACGTAGAATATTTATCATGTGATATTATAATTCGGTGTTCAAAATGTCCACAAACACAACAAAATCCCCCCGATTTTTTTTTTTCGTTTTTTTTATTATCCAATAACTGTTGTTCTGTGGAAATTTAGGGGAAAGTTATTTTTTTTTGTACATATTAAACTTCTTTTTGAAACTTTTGGCCATTGGTCGAAGTGCTGTAAGGGCTATGGGCAGTATGAACATGTGTGGCGAAGGTATTTAGGGAGGACTTTTTTGAATACTGGCACTAGATAATTGTGATACCCTTTTTTGCATCTCTTTTTATTCTTTGAGAATCGCTGGTTTATAAATGGCTAGTTCTTTATAAATACAGGAGAGACAGCGGTGTTACTGAAGGATAACGCCCGTTTATAAATTAAGCCCCTTAAGTGTAGTGTCAGACTGTCCTACACTACAAAAAACAGTATCTGATAGATCTGGAAAATATCCTAAGTCTTAGTAGGTATAGATACATGAGACAATCCTCTATGGACAATTCTATGATTTTATCCAATAGCTGTGGATGTTGATCTAGGACTGATGAGAATTAACCTTGTTATGGTGTGTTGAGAACAGACAATTTTATGTTTGACCACTTTCGATAGTCGTTGTTTAGCCGTTCATTAACACTTCGGTATACAAAACACATCAATGGCAATGGAGGACCCCGAATATTATGGGGGCTGTCATCATATATTTAGATGGAATCGTTTCTGCTGTGTAAGGGTTGGTTATATTATTGGGCTGATATCTAATATTCTGGATATGAGGATTATATTACAATAAAGGGGCAATAAGCTGCTAGCAGCAGATTTGGATCTCAGTTCCCAGAATTTCTGCCTCTGATGATGATGCGAGAAGACAATTCTGCAATAGCCCGACATCAGAGGTTTGTAACCACTGAATATTGTATCATGACTGAGAACATTCCCACCAATCAGAATGTCTGTTTTTTAGTAGTTAGCATTGCCAAATGCTGATGAGTGAGCAGAATTAAGCGACCCGGAAAAATGGCTAAAACGTAGCCATGGAACTTGTCACTGCTGATAATCATTTACCAGCGAATAAATAAATCAAACGTGACTGCTATCACAACGCTAGTGTAATAAGAAGTGATAAAACCTCATGGGTTTGTGAATTTACACCTGCCATGTTGGGTGGCTAAAACACATTGTTCCTCAAGGTAGATGTCCTCAACTTCCCTCTGTATAGTGCGTGCTTGGACATCGGAGAGGGTCCACAGACCAAAATAAATTCCATAACCTCCCCTATATGACTGTGTTGTAACGTGTCGTTGATGGGAAAAAAATAAATTGTTCGAAATGATGTCCTGGCTTCCTGCGAGTGGAACAATAAAGTTGAAAGAGCTGAACTGAGGCAAGGACCCAAGGTGATAGCTCTAAAAACATGAGAGAGCTCAGTCCAATATAAATGGTACATGAATGAATAGTAATTGCAAAAGTTCTAGGGAAACATGCAAGTGTCAACTAGAGATCTACCACACAGTCTGTACACAAAAGGTAGTAACTACCATGTATGTGCACAAAAGGTAGCAACTACACAAGTGTACACAAAAGAAGGTGACTACCAATATGTACACCAAAGGCATGTATGTATGTATAAAAAGGCAGAGTAACTTACAATATTGTATACAAAACGGCTCAGTTCAGTCTAGTAACTAAACGTATGTAATAAAAGGCAGTTACTACCACACAGGGACAAAAGATGGCAGTAAACTACACAATGTACACCAAAAGGTAGTAACTACGTGTATGTACATGAAAGGCAGTAACTATATGTATGTACATGAAAAGCTGAGTAATAAAAACATAATGAACACAAAAGGCAGAGAGTAGTTAACTATTACGAATGTTACATGAAAAGTAGTAAATACAACATGTACAGAAAGGCCACAGCGAGAAGTAGTAGTAACCTACACGTATGTACCAGGTAATGGCCGTAGTTACATGTATGTGCATGAATGGAAGTAGTATCACGTGATGTCATTGAAAGGAAGTCAGTAAATGCAAGTATTGAATACAGACATTCTTTAACAGGGATTGTCCAGTGTGTTTCTGGTCTGCGGCCAGGGGGTTTTACATGTAATATTCATGTTTTAATTATTACTATTTTTATTCCCCAAAACATCTCCCAGTACCTACCTTAATGTGACTGAGGAGTGATACATGAACGTATAAGGACGGGAACATAATGATAATGTACAGGATTATTAAAATATGTCTAGGTTAATATGTTGTTGCATTTCTCACTTGGGCATAATAACTCCAGCTGACATGGAGAAGATGGTTTCCATCTCTCTCCATGCTCTTTGTACATATAAAGGCTCTCAGCATGCGTCCCATCTTCCAATTCTCACCCCCTCTGTGTGTTTGTCTTTACATTAGAACGCACCGTAGGAGTTGATGTTATAAGATACGGAAGACATGTCAGATAGGCAGCAACTCCATTCAGGAATTCTAATTATTCAATGATTACCGACTCTTGGAAAAAACGCACATGATAGTATGTTTTTATTAGTGTGGGTTGTATGCGCAACATCTTCGTATCGCTTTACAATCACATGTATTCCATTCCATCAGGCCCTGCCCCGAAGACGTTACAATTAAGCACATATAGACACATACAACCTATCAGTATGTTTCTTTATGATTGTGAGGAGGAAGGAGAACCGGGGGAGTGCCAGGAGGAATACCACGCAAGCACGGGGAGAACATAAAAACTCCTGAGAGGGTCCAAGGGTGGATGGTGGAATCGAACTCAGGACCTCAGCGCTGTAAGGTACAGTGCCTAACCACTGAGCCACCGTGCAAAAATGAAAAACTTTTAGATATTCTAGAAGTTTCAACTGTCGCAGATATGGATCTCATTCACAGTCACATTGACATTGACACATAATTCATTTCCATCAGATTGCCCAACACTACCTCCTGTTGGCATGCAGCTATGAGAAACTGGAATCTTTCGAGGCGGAGGAAGATAGCCATTGATTGTACGTAAAGTACAGATGGGCCGTATTAGGGCATGTTCCCATGTTATTTTACTGCTGGTTAGAGCTAAAGAAGAAAATCTCTACAATCACGTGGAAGAAGTGGTTGGTATAAATCATGGGTTGAAACATCTGCAGGAGATGAGTTTCCTCAGGAAATTTTGGTTCCCAAGAAGTCATATTTAGACATTAATGATAGGGAGAGTTGGCCGAAATTTTTCATTTTGTTTGGGATTTAAGGACTCGGGGGAAAAACTGCCGAAAGATTGGAAAAATGGAACTTAATTTTGGGGTTAGGGACCGTGCAGTTTTGAGGGTTACCAAAAAATAACCTCTGTTGACATTCAGTAACTGCCTCCCGATATAAGGTCCAAAGACCCAAAATCCGAACAGATCCGCACTGTGTTTCGGGATAAGAACGTTCGGAGTTTCAGAACAAAGGGTTCCAATCTTCAGCACGGACCCGATCTCATTCTCTAAGTGGATTGTATTGACAAAAATAAATGGTATGGATGTAGGGCGCTCTTCTAGAAAGGTTGTATGATTTAACTCGTCTATATATTCTGGCTTAATAGATCAGCAGGAAGAAAGTCATCTTCAATGTTCCACCCTAAGGCTGGCGTACACATGGAGAGTTATTGTCACGAAACCGAGCGCTCGTACAAGCCAAATTGCGAACAATCGATCGTGCGGCCACCATGGAAACGGCCGATCGATCATTAATTTACCAAACGTCGATTGGTTTTCATCGTCCGATCGGACAAAGGATGAGTGATGGAGCAAGTCGCCCCAAACACCAGGATATATTTTCGGCCGCCGACCAATTCCAAACAGTGCCGGGATGAAATCAGCTGAAAATATCTTCGGTGTGTAGAGTGTAGTGGGGGCGAATAGAGACCCACGTTTCAAATTCGAATCTGAGAGGTTCAAAGTCCCAGACGAAAACTTTCAGCAGAACTCCTGGAATTTCAGGAACCAAATTTTGAGTTTTTATCAAAAGTAGCCGATTTTTGATGAAACATCAAAATCGAAAGTACGACGACTTTCGAAAATCGCCCGATTTTCAAAAATCGAAAACGCGGAATCAAAACTTTCCGAAAATTGAGAAAATTTGAAAACAGAATTCTAAACTCAACAGTTTGTTTTTTTTTTTCAAAAAAAGTTTGGATTGACCCCTATGCTATAAATAGAACATATCGTGTTTAATAAACAGCCTTTGCGACATGGATAAATATGTATTTGCTTTACATTCTTATATTTCCAATCATATAACTAATTGTTAGAATCACATGTTATTCAGTTCTCACCGCTAAACAAAAAAACCAATCACAGTTTAACTTACGTATTTATTTCATTTATTCTGTTGCCTTTTTTTCCCTGCTAAAATTGATACCTTTTGGGGGCTAGTTTTGGAAATCGCAGCAGAACTTGTAGGTAATTAATGCTGTTAGAGAAGCTAATGTGTCTATTAACAATCTCCATGACATGGAACATTTGTGTTTTTTTTTAAAAGTACAGAAAGTCTATATTTACTTTGCAATTAATTACTTAATTAGAAAGTTTGCTTACGGACAAAATATAAAGTATCTTAAAGAATCCAAATCTACAACAATCTAAGCAAACTGCTGTACAATGGCAGCACCCCTGATTTATATCACAGGGTATTCATACTGTACATTCTGATATAAATTATGGGGGGTATCAATAAAAGTTCTATCGTAAAAATGGTGCTAATTTTGCCCCCACCAATCAGAGTGTTAGCTTCTTTCCAAATGTTAAATGAGATCTGATGTTGGATGGGGCAAAATTAGCCCATTAAACGACTAAGCAGGGTTATTCAATAAAAGGTCTTATCATTTAAAATGGTGCTAATTTTGCCCCAACCAAATCAGATCTATTTACATTTGAAAGCTAGCATCTGATTGGTGTAAAACTTAGCACCGTTTTAAACGATAAGAAGTTTATTTGAATCTCCTGTATATCTTCTCACTATTGAGAGCTGTAAAGACCACATTACACAAGCATGTTATAATAGGGGCGGAATTTATAAGGATCGACAACTTATTACTAAATTTATTAAGTGCGATAACAGTGGTTGAAAAATCATTACCGTGATAGGCTTTTTCACTTAACGCGCGGGTAAATGGTTTATCATATTTTTAAACAGTTCTTTGCCACGTCTGAAGTGGAAAAAGCCTGTATATGTTGCTGTTCAGTGGGTCCTGGATGGTCCAGTACATTGTGGTGAGTGTTTCTAATCTAATAAAAAGGTCCAGGGGGTTGTGTTTTAGGACTAGTTTTCCAGCTTGACTGTATACGATCAGAGATTTCAGGATTGATTTTTTTTTTCTGGATATTTGGAACGTGTCCCCAGGACCATCCAGTCCCCACAGCCCATTTACATTAAGTACCATGATATTTTAATTGTATTTCATTTGAAACTTTTAAACTATTTGAGCTCCCATGACTTAATGGGTCCGTTTTAGAACTTTCCAACCTTTCCCATATAGTTCAAACACGGACCCGACACCGGGCCATCTCCAGATGAGATATGATCTATGAGGCACTAGTACAGATTGACTATGATACTATTATATTATATGGGGCTCTCTAGTGCAGACACTATAATACTATTCATTATATGGGAAGAGGTACAGATACTATTATATTATATGGACGCTAGTACAGATGACTAGATATTAGATGGGACACTAGTAAAGTACTATTATATTATATGGGACACTAGTACAAGATTACTATTAGATTCTATGGGACATAGTAAGATACTATTATTTATATGGGCCATAGTACAGATACTATTATATTATATGGGGGACAACTAGTACAGATTATATTATATTTATGGGACGCTAGTACAGTAATGTAAGATAATATTATATGGAATGGGACGCAGTACAGATACTATTATAGTTATTTATGGGACGTAGACAGATACTATTATATTATTGGGACACGAGTACAGATACTATTGATTATATGGGACGCTAGCACAGATAATATTAAATTATATGGGACACGAGTTAAGCTACTATTATATTATTGGGGCACTTAGTACAGAACTATTATATTAATGGGACACTAGTACAGATACTATTATATTATAATGGGGACACTTGTACAAGATACTAGTATATTTAGGGGCACTAGTACAGATACTATTAGATTAATGGGGCAATAGTAAGATACTATTATATATATGGGACACTAGTACAGATACTATTATATTATATGGGACACTAGTACAGAAGATACTATTATATTATATGGGACACTAGTACAGAAATATTATATTATTATGGGACACTCGACGATACTATTATTTATATTGGGCCAGCTACTAGTTACAGAATACTTTATATTATATGGGGCACTAGTGACAGATACTATTATATTATATGCGGACACTAGTACAGATACTATTATATTATATGGAGGCACCACTGCAGTACAGGTATATTATATTTATTATGGGGCACTAGTACAGATACTATTTAATTATATGGGAAACGAGTACAGATGACGATTATATTATAGGGACACGTAGTTACAGATTTATATATATTATATGGGACTAGTAAAGATACTATTATATTATATGGGGGACACTAGTACAGATACTTATTAATTATATGGGGGGACACTAGTACAGATACTCTTATATTATATGGGACACATAGTACAGATACTATTATATTATATGGGACACAGTAGCAGATAACTAGATATTTAGATATGGTGGGCCTAGTCACAGCTACTCTTATATTATATGGGGCATATACAGATACTATATATAGTTGGGACACTAAGATACAGATTACCTATTATATTATAGGGAACATAGTACAGATAATAGTATATTATATGGGGGCACTAGTACAGTACTATTATATTATATGGGGACTCGTAAAGATAATATTATTATTATAGGGGGCACTAGTACAGATACTATTAATATATGGGCACTAGTACAGATACTATTATATTATATGAGGCACTCGTACAGCTTACTATTATATTATATGGGCAATAGCAGAGATATTATATTATATGGGGCATGTACAGATACTATTATATTTATGAGAGGCACTAGACAGATAATATTATATTATATGGGCACTAGTTAACAAGGATACTATTATATTTATTATGGGGAACTAGTACAGATTATATTAATTATATGGGACACTAGTAAGATTAATATTATATTATATGGGGGACCTAGTACAGATACTATTATAGTATATGGGGACACTAGGACAGACTATTTATATTTATGTGGGCAATAGTACAAGATACTATTATATTTATATGGGGGCACTAGTACAGATTACTATTATATTATATGGGGGACACTAGTAAAGATACTATTATATTTATATGGGGCACTAGTACAGATACTATTATATTAGATGGGCACTAGTACAGTACTATTATATTATATGGGGCATAGTACAGATTACATTATATTATATGGGAACACTAGTTACAGGATACTATTATATTAATGGGACACTAGTAAAGATATCTTATATTATTATGGGAACACTGACAGATACTATTATATTATAGGGGACACCTAGTACAGATACTATTATATATTGGGGCACAGTACAGATACATTATATTATATGGGGCACTGCTACAGATACTATTAGCTATAGGGACACTAGTACCAGATACTATTATATTATAGGACCCACTAGTTACAGATACTATTATATGATATGGGACATAGTAAAGATACTATTATATTATATGGGCACTCGACAGATAGATTATAGTATATGGGGACACTAGTACAGATACTATTATTATATGGACACTAGTACAGATAATATTATATATATGGGGCACTAGACAGATACTATTATAGTATATGGGATACTAGTACAGATACTATTATGTAATGAGGCACTAGTACAGATACTATTTATTATATGGCTGGCACTGTACAGGATGTACGATTATATTATATGAGGCATAGTAGACAGATACTATTATATTATCTGGGGCAACAAGTACAGATTACTATTTATATTATATGAGGGCACTGAGTATCAGATACTATGATATTATATGGGGCACTAGTACAGAATAGTTTATTTATATGGGACACTAGTACAGATACGTATATATTATATGGGACACTAGTACAGAGAATATTATATTATATGGGACATAGTACAGAGACTTTATATTATGGGGACACTAGTACAGATTACTATTATAATTATATGGGACACTAAGTACCGGATCTATGTATTTTATTATATGGGGACAACTAGTTACAGAAATATTATAGTATATGGGACACTGTATCAGATAATATTATATTATAGGGAAACTAGTACAGGATACCTATTAATTATATGGGACACTAGTAACAGATACTTATTTAATTTTGTATATGAGGACAATAGTACAGAGTCTATTATATTATATGGGGACATAGTAAAGAGAATATTATATATATGGTACACTAGTACAGATACTATTATATTATAGTGGGACACTAGGACAGATTACGATTATATTATGATGGGGACACTAGTCCAGAACTATTATATTATTAATGGGGACACTATAGTACAGATACTATTTTTATACTGGGAGGGACCACTAGTGAAAGATACTATTATAATTATATGGGACACTAGTACAGATACTATTAATTATATGGGACCACTTAGTACAGATACTAAATTATTATACGGGGCCACTAGTACAGATACTATTCATCTTTATATGGGACACGAGTACAGAGTTTCCTATTATAGATTATGGGGGGCACACTAGTACACTACGATTATATTATTATGGCACTAGTACAGATAATATTATAATGATAGGGGGCACTAGTTACAGATTTACTATTAATTATATGGGAAACTAGTACAGATACTATATACTTATATGGGAACACTAGTACGATAATATTTATATTATTATGGGACACTAGTAAAGATACTATTATATTATATGGGGCAACTAAAACGATACACCTACACTTTTTCCAGCTCAGGGAGCGTCATCAGGAAGGTCAAGGAAATTAATTCAATGTTTCAGTCTATTGCATATAAAATGACACAATCAGAAAAAAAAATGTTTCAAATGTCCTAATTTTAATGTGATTGTCCCCGTTTGACACTCGCCCCAGTACTTATTCAGCAATGAACACTAGAGATGGACTAAAACTCGAACTTGAACCCTAGTTCGAGCCGAACTATTCGCATTCGAACGAATCCGGTCATCTCGAACTATCCCGGACCCGGATTTTCGATATTTCTGGCTTTCAATAAATATTGGATGTTTGACGTTCGAATATATGCGAGGTAAAAAGTCTATGTGTACTATACGCGAGCACAAATTGCAAGTAAAGGTCATTATACCTATGGCGAGCATCCGAATGATCCGCAAGTAAATTCTATTATACCTATACGCTAACATCGAATCCGCGAGTAAATGTACATTCATACCTAGACGCTAACATCGGAATACGGCGAGTTAAAATGTACATGATCTTAGACGCGAAATCGAATCCGCGAGTAAAGTGGCCATTCTTCTAGAAGTTTTTAAAGTGGATTAAGGTTGGAAAAGTTTCTTTTTCTTCTAGAAGTTTAAGGTGGATTAAGGTTGGAAAAGTTTCTTTTTCTTCTAGAAGTTTAAGGTGGATTAAGGTTGGAAAAGTTTCTTTTTCTTCTAGAAGTTTAAGGTGGATTAAGGTTGGAAAAGTTTCTTTTTCTCCCTTAGAAGTTTAATGGTGGATTAAGGTTAGAGAAAAGGTTTCTTTTTCTTGTCCTAGAAGAAGTTTAAGGGTGGATGTAAAGTGGGAAAAGTTTCTTTTTTTCAGAAGTTGAAGGTGGATTTAAGGTTGGTAAGATTCTGGTTTTTTCTTCTAGAAGTTTTAAGGTGGAATAAGAATTGGTAAGATTCTTTTTCTTCTAGAAGTTTAAGGTGGATTAAAGTTGGAAAAGTTTCTTTTTCTTCTAGAAGTTTAAGGTGGATTAAGGTTGGTAAAGATTCTTTTTCTTCTAGAAGTTTAAGGTGGATTTAGATTGGTAAAGATTCTTTTTCTTCTAGAAGTTTAAGGTGGGATTAAAGTTGGAAAGGTTTCTTTTTGCCTTCTAGAAGTGTTAGGTGGATTAAGGTTGTGGTAAAGAAGATCAGACGTTTTGTTCTAGAAGTTTTTTAAGGTGGAATTAAAGATGCGTAAAGATTTCTTTGTCTCTTCTTAAGAAGTTTAAGTGGATTAAAGTTGGAAAAGTTATTTCTTCTAGAAGTTAAGGGGAGTAACGGTGGGAAAAGTTTCTTTTTCTTCTAGAAGTTTAAGGTGGATTAAGGTTGGTAAAGATTCTTTTTCTACTTACTAACAGGAAAACGTCCAATCGTATAGTGTCACTGGATTTATCAATAGAAATCAATAGACTCTCCAGATATGATAAAATAAATCACTGAAATAGAAGGATAGATTCATATAATCTAATAATAACCAGGCAGATAAACAATAGCAATGAGATCGGGTAAATTTGATCGGTGGGCCCAAGGCCACTAGTGATGGACCGAACCCGAACCTCGAAATCTGAACTTTAATAGTTTGGGGACAAACACAAACTCTTTAGCGCTCCTGAATAGGAAATAGTTTTGGTTTTTCTGAATCGAGGGGATGTTCGGTATCTTGAGCGTTTGAGATACGAGAATATTGGAATGGGTGTTTGTATTCTCAAATTTGGGTCTTCGAGGATTGTTTACAGAGCGCTGAACATCCCGCTATGTGTATTTGTTATATCAGAAGAGGGTAGATGAGTTGTATCTGTATATGTACGGTTGATCGACATATTTTAGGGTAGATAGTTGTATTTGATAGTGTAAGAGGTAGTAGATTTTGGGTTTAGTTATATTGTATCTGTACATTGTAAAGAGGAGATATTATTTTGGGTAGTTAGATTGTATCTGTATATGGTAAAAGGTTTAGATATATTTTGGGTGTTATATTGTCTCTGAATTGTAACGAGGGAGATATATTTTGGGTATAGTATATTGTATCTATCTTCACATTGTAAAGAGGGTAGATATATTTTGGTAGTATATGGATATCTGATATTGTTAAAAAAGGTAGATATATTTTGGGGGTAGTTATATTGTATCTGTACATTGTATAAAGAGGGAAGATATAGTTTGGGTAGGTATATTGTATCTGTATATTGTTAAAGAGGTAGATAATTTTGGGTAGTTATATTGTTCTGTATTATTGTTAATAAGGTAGATTATATTTTGGTGTAGTTATATGATCTGTAATTGTAAGATGGTAGATATATTGGGTAGTGATATTGTATCTGTTATTGTGAAAAGGTTAGTATATTTGGGTGGTAGGTATATGTATCTGTTATGTAAAAAGGTAGCGATATTTGGGGGTAGTTTTATATTTTATCTGTACATTGTAAAGAGGTTTAGATATATTTTGGGTAGTTTATGTATCTTGTACATGTGTAAAGATTGGTAGATAATTTTGGGTGGGTAGTTATATGTATCTGTATATTGTAAAAAGGGTTTTTTTAGCTCTACTTTTGGGTAGTTATATTGATACGGTACATGTAAAGAGGTAGAGATATTTTGGTTAGTATATTGTATCGTATATCGAAGATGGTTAGATATATTGGGTAGTTATATTTATCTTGTAAACATTGTAAAGAGGTATAGAATTATTTGAGGACAGTTATATTGTCAACCATGTTATATTGTAAAAAGGTTTAGATATATTTTGGGTAGTTATTATTGTATTGTACATTTGTAAAGAGGTAGATCTAGATTATTTGGGTAGGATATTGTATCTGTTACTATTGTAAATACGTTAATATTCTTGGTAGTTATATTGTATCTGTTACAAGTAAAGAGGAGATCTATTTTGGGTAGTGATATTGCTCTTTATAATGGAAAGAGGTTAGATTATATTTGGGTAGTTATATTGGTATCGTACATTGTAAAGAGTGGTTAGGATATATTTTGAGGTAGTTATATTTGTTCGTATATTGGTAAAAGGTAGATATAATTTGGGTAGTTTAGTTATATTGTATGGTCTATTGTAAAGAATGGTAGATATATTTTTGGGTAAGTTATAATTGTATTCATGTAAATGTAAAGATGGTAGATATATTTGGGTAGTTATATGTATCTGTACATTGTTAAAGAGGTTAGATATATTGTTGGGTAGTTATATTGGTATATTATATTGTAAAAAAAGGGTAGATATAGCTTGGGGTTAGGTCTATGGTATCTGTATATTGTAAAGAGTAGAATATATTTTGGGGAGTTGAGATTGTATCTGTACTTAAAGAGGGTAGATATATTTTTGGGTATATATGTTATCTGAAGATTGTTCAAAAGTGTAGGACTTAGATATTTGGGTGAGTTATATTGTATCGGTATATTGTAAAGAGGTTAAGATATATGTTGGGTAGTTACAGTATATTGTTCTCTGGTACATTGTAAGAGGTTAGATATATTTTGGGAGTTATTAGTTAGATTGTATCGTATATTGTAAAGAGCGTAGATATTATTTTTGGTTGGTGAGTTATATTGAGCTGATATTGTAAAGAGGTGGTGATCTATTTGGGGTAGTTATATTGTATCTGTACATTGTAAAGAGGTTAGATATATATGTGCGGTAGTTAATGGTATCTGTAATTGTAAAGATGAGGTAGATATATTTTGGGTAGTTAGATTGTATTTGTTATATTGAAAGAGGTAAGAGGCTAGAATTATTTTGGGGTGTAGATATATTGTTTGTAGATTCTAAGGAGGTAGATATTATTTTTGGGGCAGTTATATGATATGTACAGTTGTAAAGAGTAGATGTCTAGATTTGGGTAGTTATACTGTAATCGTATCTTTGTAAAGACGCGAATGGTGCAGGTAGAGATATTTGGGTAGGTATAGTGTATGTATAATGTAAAGAGGGTAGATTATATTTTTGGGTAGTTAGATTGGTTCTGTATATTGTCAGGAGGTAGAGAGATTTTGGGAGATATCGTGTATCTGTATATTGTAAAGAGGGTAGATGTATATGTTTGGGTAGATATATTGTTTCGTATTTGAAAGAGGTAGGTATATTTGGGGTTAGTTATATGTATCTGTATATTGTAAAGAGGGTAGTATATTTGCGTTTAGTTAGATTGTATCTGTATATTGTAAGGAGGTAGAGATATTTGGGTAGATATATGGTATCTGTATATGTAAGAGGTAGGGCTAGATATATTTTGGGTAGTTAAAAGTTGTTTCTGTATATTGTAAGGACGGTAGATATATTTTTGGGGTAGATATATGTATCTGTATATTGTAAAGAGGTAGATAGACTATATCCAAGAATAGCTGCAAGTCAAGCAGAAAAATGGGGGAAAGCTTCAGTTCTTGGATTGGGCCACACATTGAATCTCCCCCTACATAAGTGCTTTAAACATTAACTCGGTGTGCGGTTTTCTAAATATTTGTCATCAAAAAAACAATTGTGAAGTTGTTTCAGTCGTCGTCTAATTAAGTTTAACTTGTTTGCGGAAAGAACATAATTTTCAAGTGCTAATCTAGTCGCCACCTTTTATTTTATCCATTTATTCTATGGGAAGGACATTATTCCCCAGCGCAGAGTAAGCAGCGTAGAGATATTTTATGAACGGATTCTAACGGGCCGTACCAGTATTCATTGTTCATTTTGGACATTGTGAAGGAGGAAAGTATTGAAATAAACAGAAGATGAAACCTAATTAGTTTCTTGGAACAGATAAGGAACAAAAAGACGAATTAGATCTCCCAAATGGTATTTTGTCTCAACACAACCGCAAAAACCCACCAGACAATTACATGTGCGCAGGTTCTTTACAATTTCAACTAGACAATTTTTTTTTTCATTTTACGTGTCTTATAATTAGTCGTTATTTATCATTTTACAGTAAATGGAAAAGCCATAGTTTCTTTTCCCCAAAGGCAAGTTATACTAATTTTAAATACATAGAAAAAACACTTTAGGTTAACCAATTAAAATTCGAATTTCTATGGCCTCTGGTTTAATTGTGAAAACTTTCATCGTTTTGTGGGCCAGCAGATTAATGGAAATCCCCCAGATTAGTAATTTTCTCTTGGTAATGATTTTCCAATGTCTCATTACTTAATCTCATTAGAAATCATTGGCTTCAATGATTAAGACTTGTATTTCCACCTCTAAAGAAGCGATTTATAAAGAATTAAAAATAATTTAAAATAGCAATTAGAGAATATAATAGAACATTTGCCATTTAATGATGAGGACCTGCAACTGATCATTTTGTTACTAAAAATACTAACATTCCTATCTACAAAACTAATGATTCATTCATAAACAAATTGTGTGATCTTTTCTAAAGTGCTCCTAAATAACCGATGGCAGGAATCATTTGATGTAAATTATTTCTGATTTCCATTAAAGTCTTCTTCGTCTTGACCACTTTCTATAATTATCTTTATACAAGGCTCAGCCTGCGAAGCGCTTTGCTAATCTAAGCCATTTATTGCACACAAATTGGGTGAGGGGCAATCAGCGTGGCAGGAGGAAAACACACACAACACAGGAGAAATACAAACCAAGGACCATTGAGCCTCCACGTGCTCACCATACACATGTTCCCTCACATTAGGAATGACTGCGTTTTTTATTTAAAACAACCAATTCGAATGGTTTCACTTTATTTGGCATGTTGAATCCCTTGCTCTTCTAGTATCCAAACCTATTTGCATATAATGGGAATTAAGGCTTTTACTGTTAATGTTACAAACCAAGTGTCTCTTCATGGGAAATAGCACGTTAGCAGTTGTTTAGGGTGGTAAAGGCCCAAATTTTACCATGAGGGTTAAAAATTTCATATTATAAAATCAAATAAATTAATTCCATTATCTTATTATGAAAGTGAAGGGTATCAAGTGAAAGGAATAGTGCCCCAAATGCATTTTGCTGTGGGTTTTGTTTTCTTGAAAAAATTCAAGTTTGATGATGCCAGTGTGAAGATTGTCACTCTCTATAGACAAATGAGAGGCCAACTCTTTCATCATTAGGGTTAGGTGTTGTTGTTATTATTTTTATTTCTATTTTCTCCGTGTTGATTGGGTTTAATGGCTCAATTGGTAGGGTTTTCTATTGTTCTTTATTATTGCAGCCAGCTTTTCTACTTTATTACTTATACGGGCATGTACCTCTTTTGATAATGTCTGTAGGTACGGGAACCTTCCCCCAACCCCCAATATATACATTACTATATCATTATATTAGTTATATGTAATACGAGGCAAGCCAGAAACCTCTCAGGGACACTCAGAGGCGGGTGAGAAACGTTTCCTTCTATCCAGGCTTGGATGGACATTGAGTGGAGTGATGAGAACCATTTGGAGCAGAGATGTAATGTAAGGATTTTACACACTTTACACAGGGGGCCAGCAGTGGGGGAGAATTTGGTTGGGGATGGGGACCATGCCCTTTAATTAGATCGTGTCATGACTCATCAGATAGCTAGATAGTTCCATCATTTCATTCCATCTGGCCTTCGACATGGAATTCATTGGAAAATACAACATCAATACACGTGTTACAGGTGAGTTAAATTAACAATATATACAATTTCTTTCCCATTGAATGGCCAAGCAATGCAGTCTTTTGTATTACTATAATAAGGCATCCCAGTAAGAGAAGAGATGAAAACATTCACAGATGCTATGGGGGCTTCACGTTAATGTCGCTACACAGACAGTACACACCACGATGCCTAGTGGGGCCCAGTTTGAAATAGATGACTGCACACACTAGGCCACCCCTAGGCAGGTGCCAGAATAGACCTAGCACACCAGAGTCGGGGGGGACTTAGCCACCAGCTGTCAGGGGAACTAGCCACCAGCGGTTGGAGGACCGAGCCACCAGGTTGGGGGACCTAGCCAACCAGCGTGGGGGGGGTGGGACCTAGCCACCAGCATTGGGGGACATAGCCACCAGGTCGGGGGGGACCTAGCCACCAAGCGTCGGGGGGAAACCCCCCTAGCCACCAGCGTATGGAGAAGACACTAGCAACAAGCGTCGAGGACCTAGCCACCTAGTCGTCGTGGACCTAGCCACCAGCGTTGGGGGGACCATAGACACCGCGTGGGCGGGATAGCCACCAGTGAGGGGGGACTAGCCACCGAGTGTTTGTCGGGGGGACCTAGCCACCAGAATTGGAGTTTTAGAGGACCTAAGCATACAAGCGCGGGGGATTAGCCACCAGCGTCGGACGGACAGAAAATAGCCACCAGCGTCGGGGGGGGGACTAAGCCACCAGCGTCGTGGGACCTAGCCACCAGTCGTTGGAGACCTGGACACAGCTGGGGGACCTAGCCCCTAGCGTCATACGGGATACCTAGCACAGCAATGGAGGCGACATAGACACCAGCGTCGGGGGGACCTAGCCACCGCGTAGTGGGATTACCTAGCCACCAGCGTTGGGAGGACCTAGCCACCCGCATCAGGGGACCTAGCCACCAGCGTCGGGGACCTAGCCACCAGGGTCGGGGGTAACAGACACCAGCGTAGGGGGGGGACATAGCATCACCAGCGTCGGGGGACTAGCCACCCAGCCATGGGGGGGGGACTAGACCACCAGCGTCATGGGGACCTAGCAACAGCATCGGAGGACCTATGCCACCAGTTGTCGGGGGGGGACCCTAGCCACCAGCATCGGAGGACCTAGCACGGTCGGGTGGGACCTAGCCACCAGAAGTAAAAAGGTGGGGGGGACCTAGCACCAGCGTACGGAGTTACTGGACTAGCCACCAGCGGCGGGGGGGGGGGGACCAGGCCCACCAGCGTCGGGGGACATAGCCACCAGCGTCGGGGGGGGGGGGGGGACTAGCCACCCGCGTTCGGGGGACCTAGCCACGCGTCAGGGACCTAAGCACCAGCGTCGGTGGACCTAGGCCCCAGCCTAAACATTTTCTCTTTAAGCGGAACATGATTAATTTTTCCTGTTGGTTTATCCTGAGAGGGAATTCCTATGTTTAACTTTTTTTGACGTAACATGAAATTTTTTTGTTCAGACAGATTGTGATTCCCCTTTTCTTGTCTTTGCTGGGTCAAGCTTTTTGATGTATTTCTGAGAATTTAAAATAAATCCATATTAAAAGTTTTTCAACATAAGGCAAACATATAGATTGTTGCGTGAAGAGCAGATATTTTCTTTTTATCGTATTGCTGCCGCACTTGGTTCTTGTAAAAGTATCGGAAATCTTTTTACGTTTTTCCCTGAAATAAAAAGTTTAGAAAGGGAATTTGCTGAAATAACACAAACGTGTGATGAAAAGTAGAAATTCATATTCCTAACCAATGAGAATAGAATGTGAGCGAGTCTAACCAAAATGGACATTTTATTGTCTTTATTTTTTGTAGGTTATTATATGAACATTTACTTTAATCCATGATTCAATTCTCACTCGTTTGCTGTAAAATTGTTAAATAAATGGTTGTCTTCATTTTATTTAAACATACAAATAAAAAGCAGGGTATCTTGTTTCCCGTGTTGGTTCCTGCCGCCCTGTGCTAGCGCCGTTATTTAAGGGGAAAATAAGATTGTACCCAAGGGCATGTGAGTAGCCCATAACCAGTGATGGACCGAACCAGAACCAGAGTTCCTCTACGACAATCTGGCATTCATCCCCAAAACTTTAACGGGATCCCAAAGGTCAATTATGCGCTCAGGGTATTCAATAAAAGTTCTTATCGGGTAAAAATGGTGCGTTAATGTTCCCCCAACACTCAATCAAGCTTAGCTTTGCAAAGGTTAAATAACATTCTGATTGGTTGGGGGAAAATTAGCACCATTTTAACGATAAGAACTTTTATTGAATTAACCTGATTATTCTAATCCCTTGGACTAGAAATCGCAGCGAACGTCTTAAAACTGATCGAATATAATGTAGATATATTCATCACAGGGACACAGCTGTTTACACCAAATAAAGTAAATTGAAAAGCAAAAACTCACCTTTGTCACTTTGAAATGTGGTGAATATAGAATTACAGTAAAAGGGATAAGATTACATTGGGATTATCACTTGGGTTTGATCCAAAATACGGGACACTTGGTTTCAACCCACCATCCAGGTTTTGTTTTATAAACGGGGCGGCTAGTATTAGAGATATCCAAAAAATCGATGGTAGAATCCTGCAACCTCGATGAGTTCACTGACAGATGAATGCTGAGTGTTACAGCACTGCAGCCAAGCTGTATCAGCCACCAAGCGTTCGTGTTAGGAGCTAGGCACACCAGTCTTAATTCAGCAAATTTATTTGTGACGTTTCGGAACCAACAGGCTCCTTCTTCTCCTTGTCTGAAATAAATTTGCTGAATTAAGACTGGTGTGCCTAGCTCCTAACACGATTGGTATTAGAGATAAGGTGTGCCCCTCTGACCTGTCCTTGCAGAATAAGCTAAAGCGCCACGGGAGATGCTGGCGCTATATAAAGAAATAATAACAATAATAATAACAATAATAATAATAATAATAATAATAATAATAACAATAATAACAATAATAATAATAATAACAATAATAATAATAATCAGGTCATGGTATATCTGTTGTATTCAATTAGATCAACTGGACTTAAAGTTTAGTTCTTGAAGACTTTCGCTAGTCAATAGTCTCTCAATTCAGAATGATTTGTACAAGAATCTGTGGCAATTATGTACCCGGAAAATCCAATTAGCATATCACACCAAGTGTAAGGGCGTGATTGCATAGTGGCTAAGAGGTGTTATAGGAACGCCCAGGGCAAAGGTGGTCAAAACAGCATTGGCATGGCAGACAGTTGGGCAACCCCCCCACCTCTATTTAGGCTTGGTTTCTTTATTTTTACATAAATATCCTCCTTGACACCTCTCTTGAACCAGTCATGCTCCTTTGCCAATATGTTAACATTACAATCTTCAAAGGTATGTCCTTTATCCTTAAGATGCAGGTACACGGCTGAGTCCTGACCCAAGGAATTGGCTCTTCTATGTTGGGCCATAAGTTGGTGCAGTTGCTGTTTGGTCTCCCCCACATACAAGTCAGAGCATTCTTCACTACACTGCACTGCGTATATGATGTCACTCTTCACTGTACTGCACTGCGTATATGATGTCACTCTTCACTGCACTGCACTGCGTATATGATGTCACTTTTCCTGTGTTTTGGTATTGGGTCTTTCGGATGTACCAATTGCTGCCTCAGTGTGTTGTTTGGACTAGCGAAACATCTTCAAGAACTAAACTTCAAGTTCAGTTGATCTAATTGAATACAACAGATATTTCATGGGGGTCCTATAGCATTTTACTAAAATATATAATATCTAAAATATAAACATATTAATGGACTCGCTGGTGGAAATATTGTCCTTGGTTGTTTTGATTGTTTGTTTTTTTCAAGCACCCAAAGGTTTGTTAACTCGATTTGACGTGTTTTATTTGCACTTGATTTGCACATTGATTTTTCCTATTCTGGGGTAAATATTTAGCACAAATAATTATAATAAAATGCAGTAAAACTAAATAAAAGAAACATTTACAAATAACGGAAACAGAAAGTCACATTTGGAGTCATAACCCCCATAGAACATTCCTGATCCGACAAGGTCTAATAAATAACGACTTGTTATTTACGAGGATACATTGTTGCTGAGAACTTGGTGAATGGAGACATTTTATCACGTATTGGTTGATTGGATATCCAGCTTATCACTGCAAGCGGTCTATGGGCGTTTTTGGTTTTAATGTCTCTATGCGTTTGTCCGCGTGTGTCCGCGTTTCTGGTCCATTTGTATTGGAAGAAAGTAGAATGAGAGCCATCAGCAGATTTATAATGAAAACATTTTCTATACTTATCTGTTGTATTCAATTAGATCAACTGGACTTGAAATGTAGTTCTTGAAGACGTTTCGCTAGTCATCCGACTGGCTTTCTCAATTCAGAATGACTTGTACAAGAATCTGTGGCAATTATGTACCCTGGAAAATCCCAATTAGCATATCACAGCCAGGTGTTAAGGGTGTGATTAGATAGTGGCTAAGAGGTGTTATAGGAACGCCCAGAGTAAGGTGTTAAAACATGTCTGCCATGTACAATGCTGTTTTAACACCTTACTCTGGGCGTTCCTATAACCTCTTAGGCCACGTACCAATCACCCCTTAACACCTGGCTCTGTGATATGCTACATTGGTGTTTTCCAGGGTAAAATAATTGCCACGATTCTTGTAAAGTCATTCTGAAATTGAGAAAGCCAGTTCGAATTTTGGGGGGGGACTAGCGAAACGTCTCAGAACTAAACTTCAGTCCAGTGATCTAATTTAATACAACAGATTAATACCATGAACCTGGATGAATGAGAACCTTCACAACGCATTTCTATACGTTTTGGCCTGCGCGTTTCCACTTTTTATGCATTCCCATATACTATTATTAACGTTCGATTCGGACGCACACAGACCAAAAATCGTGCGTTTACGCATGTGGGTAAAAAATGGAAAATGGGCTGAATAGATTCAGAACGCAGATTATGTAGTGGAAACTTATTCTCGCGATCTCCATTATATGTTTTAATATATTGGGATTCGCAAAACGGAAAACGCAACGCACATAGTGGGACCTAAACCTAATGTTATTGGTCCAGGAATGTAAAAGGGCAGAAAATGACCAGATATGGCGTGTCCTTAGGTATATACCGCGTACATTGATCCAGGGAAATTTATACAATTTAGATGGGTGGAACTTGGCAGAATTTCAATGAAATTCGCTATTGAAATGTCAAAAAGGAAGGATGGATACGTCCCCCCCGAAATGTTGGATTGCTTTACGTCTGAATAAACCATAGGGTTGCCCAGGTAAATCAATATACATTCAAATAGAAGTCACTAGGTCCAAATATCACATATATCACAGCTGTGACAGAACACAAGACACTGAAGTCTCTTGAGATAGAACTGTTCTGATTTATTGTTACATTACAAGATTATTTATACCATTTGCAATTAGTCATACATGTCATTATTAATTAGTTACATATTAAGTCATGTGATTATGTTTACCCAATCAATGGTTAGAATTTAGCTCCAGATCACGGTGAGTTAAAACCCTGATCCCCTTCATCAGTTCCAACTTGGACTTTGGTGAACTTTTCCTGCTTTTATTATCTTATAACCTACCCCTGTAGTGTATTTCTATGGGAGGAACTGTAAGATTATAGCCTTATAACCTACCCCGGTAGTGGATTTCTATGGGAGGAACTGTAAGATTATTGCCTTATAATCTTACAGTTCCAGGAGGAGAAGGAAACCAGAAGCCAGAAAGGGGTAGGTTATAATAAATAATGCATCCCGAACTGTAAATTAAAGGGATATTAGAAGTCACCTTGGAGTTCTGTGCCCTGTATAAAAGGTACTCGGTCTTGTGCTTTTATATGGTCATGAAACTCCTCTGTGACTTCCAATATCCTTATAATTTACAGTTGGGGGTGCATTATCCACTATATTATTCTATTGTGGTGATTTTTGACTATCAGGTCCATGGTATATCTGTTGTATTACAATTAGTCAACTGGACTTAAAGTTTAGTTCTTGAGACTTTCGCTAGTCAAATAGTATCTCAATTCAGAATGACTTGTACAAGAATCTGTGGGCAATTATGTACCCTGAGGGAAAATCCCAATTAGCATCTCACAGCCAAGTGTAAGGGCGTGATTGCATAGTGGCAAGAGGTGGTTCTAGGAACGCCCAGGGCAGGTGTCAAACAGTCATGGACATGGCACGACAAGTTGGTGTCGAACCCCCCCACCTCTATTTAGGACTTGGTTTTCCTTTATTTTTTTTTTTTTTTTTTTTTTACAGTAAAGATCCTCCTTGACACCTCTCCTTGAACTCAGTCCATGTCCTTTGCCAATATGTAACATTACATGCTTCAAGTATGTCCTTTATCCTTAAGATGTCGGTACACGGCTGAGTCTGACCCAAGGAATTGTCTATTCGTGTTGGGCCATAAGTGGTGCAGTTGCTGTTTGGTTCTCCCACAAATACAAGTCGAAGCATTCTTCACAAAAAGGATTACACTGCACTGCGTATATGATGTCACTACTCACTGTACCGCACTGCGTATATGCATGTCATCTTCACTGCACTGCCACTGCGTATATGATGTCACGTTTCCTTGTTTTGGTATTGTGGTCTTTCGGATGTACCAATTGCTGCCTCAGTGTGTTGTTTGGACTAGCGAAACCTCTTCAAGACTAAACTTCAAGTCCAGTTCATCTAATTGAATACAACAGATATTTCATGGGGGGTCCTATAGCATTTTACTAAAATATGATAATATCTAAATATAAACATATTTAATGGACTCGCTGGTGGAATATTGTCCTTGGTTGTTTTTGATTGTGTTTTTTTCAAAGCACCCGAAAGGTTTGTTAATCGATTTTGAACGTAGTTTATCTTTGCACTGATTTGCCACATTGATTTTTCTTTCTTGGGGTAAATATTTAGCACAAATAATTATAATAATAATGCAGTAAAACTAAATAAAAGAAACATTTACAAAAACGGAAACAGAAAGTCACACATTTGGAGTTCATAACCCCCCATAGACACATTCCTGATCCGACAAGTCTAATATAAATACACTGTGTGATTTACGAGGATAACAGTTTGACTGGAACTTGGTGAAGTGGAGACTTTTATCACGTATTGGGTGATTGGATATCCAGCTTAGTCACTGCAAGCGTTCTAGGGCGTTTTGGTTTTAATGTCTCTATGCGTTTGTCCGGCTGTGTCCGCTGTTTCTGGTCCTTTTATTGGAGACACAGAAAGTAGAATGAGAGCCTCAGCAGATTTCTAATGAAACATTTTCATACTTTATCTGTTGTATTCAATTAGATCAACTGGACTTGAATGTAGTTCTTGAAGACGTTTTCGCATCATCCGACTGCTTTCTCAATTCAGAATGACTTGTAACAAGAATCTGTGGCAATTATGTACCCTGGAAAATCCCATTAGCATATCACAGCCAGGTTTAAGGTGTGGATTGGATAGATGGCATAGAGGTGTTATAGGAACGCCAGAGTAAGGTGTAAACAACATTCTGCCTGGCGGGGGTGGCTACAAGCTGTTTAACACCTTACTCTGGCGTTCCTATAACACATCTTAGGCCACGTCACCAATCACCCCTTAACACCTGGCCTGTGATTATGCTACATTGGTGGTTTTCCGGGTAAAACATAATGCCACCGATTCTTGTACAAGTCATTCTGAAATGAGAAAGCCAGTTCCGAATTTTGTGGGGGGACTAGCGAAACGTCTCAGAACTAACTTCAAGTCCAGTTGATCTAATTAATACAACAGATAATACCATGACCTGGATGAATGAGAACCTTCACAAGCATTTCTATACGTGTTTTGCCTGCGCGTTTCCACTTTTTTTATGCATTCCCATATACTATTATTAACGTTCGATTCGGACGCACACAGACCAAAAATCGTGCTTTACGCTATGTGGGTAAAAATGGGAAAATGGCTGAATAGATATCAGAACGCAGATTTGTAGTGAAACTTATTCTCGCATCTCCATTATATGTTTTAATATATTGGGATTCGCAAAACGGAAAACGCCAACGCACATAGTGGGACCAAACTAACTGTTATTTGGTCCAGGAATGTAAAAGGGCAGAAAATGACCAGATAGGCGTGTCCCTTAGGTTATATACCGCGTACTTGATCCAGGGCAAATTTATACAATAGATGGGTGGAACTTGGCAGAATTCAATGAAATTTGCATTGAAATGTCAAAAAGGAAGGAATGGATACTTTCCCCCCCGAAAGTGTTGGATTGACTTGACGTCTGAATAAACCATAGGGTTTGCCGCCCAGGTAAATCAAATACATTCCAATAGAAGTCACTAGGTCCCAATATCCCATATATCACAGCTGTGACAGAAAAGAACACACTGGAGTCTCTTGAGATTAAAAACGTTTGATTTATTGTTACATTACAAGGATATTAAAGCCATTTCAATTAGTTCTACATGTCACGTTATTAATAGTTAGTACATATTAAGTCATGTGATTATGTTTACCCATCAATGGTTAGAAGTTTAGCTCAAGATCACGGTGAGTTTTAAAAACCTGATCCCCTTCATCAGTTCCAACTTGGACTTTGGTGAACTTTTCCTGCTTTTATATTATTATACCTACCCTGTAGTGGTATTTCTATGGTAGAACTGTAAGATTATAGCCTTATAACCTACCCCTGTAGGTGGATTTCTATGGGGAGGGAACTGTAAGATTGATAGCCTTATAACCTATCCCCGTAAGTGGATTTCTATGGGAGAACTGTAAATCTTATCCTTATAACTAACACCTGTAGGGATTTCTATGGGGAGGAACTGTAAGATTATAGCCTTATAACCTACCCCTGTAGTGGATTTCTATGGGAGGAACTGTAATATTATAGCCTTATAATCTTACAGTTCCACGAGGAGAAGGAAACCAGAAGCCAGAAAGGGGTAGGTTATAATAAATAACTGTAAACAACTGTAAATTATAAGGATATTAGAAGTCACCTTGGAGTTCCGTGCCCTGTATAAAAGGTACTCGGCCTTGTGCTTTTATATGGTCATGAAACTCCTCTGTGACTTCCAATATCCTTATAATTTATAGTTGGGGTGCATTATCCACTATATTATTCTATTGTGGTGATTTTTGACTA